>JAVTVY010049833.1:0-23458 GCA_036873755.1 Hanleya hanleyi | reverse complement strand
CCTGGATAAGAGTACAGGCCATTTATTACGCCGTCGATGCGGTCATTGACCACCAGGGGAGCGACGAAGCGAAATTTTATGTGGGTGACGACATCTTTCTCACCTGTTCTATGTTCAACAACATGCTGCTGGTGCATATTCGTAAATGGAAGTTGAGGGCGGATACGCACTAGCGTGTTCCTTTATCTCAGGGCGTCACCCTGCAAATACCTGCGTGGCGGAAGCTGCAGGGTCTCACAGCTGAAATTCATGAAGTCCTGCCTGACCAGGTGACTCAGTATATTTATAAGAAGTACATCGACACATTCCTGGATCATCTCAGACTCCGCATTCGACACTTGCGTATCCAGCAATGTGCAGGCTGTGGGAACAAGAACGGACTCTTCAACACGCATACGTGTATGGACAATAGTATACCATCAGACGCGCTCATGACTGAGGGACTACAGGCCGTTAACGAGGTGCAAATTGCCGAGGCATTGCAAGCTGCCTGTCCACCCAGAATTCCATGTGAACAGATTGCCACCTTCATCTACGTGCACCAGGGGCAGAAAGACGATGACGAGTTCAAACAAGTCTTGTTGCATAAATATTGAACATTTCACACAAGTCTTGTTGCATAAACATTCACACATCACCGTATTCCTACATTCTATGTTCATTCTATGTTCATTCTACGTTCATTTAAGCGCCATGATAGCGTATAATTGTATTAAAAGAATTCAACACCAAGAGTCTACTGTGGTGAAGAGCGGGTTTAACGATGAAAAAGTAGGAATTTTTGTCCTATCACTCTTGCTACGCATAGCTGTACACACATTCGGCTCCATATTGTATAGTGCTGTGTTACCGTAGTAAAAGTGATAGGCCAAAAATTCATACTCTTTCATCGTTAAACCCGCTCAAATTTTCAGGGTGACATTATAAGGATGTAAGGAACACACCTAAAGTGTTTTTACGGAGGTAAGCCGATTTATTTCAAATTTACCGGGGTTTCCACACAACCACACCCATAACCATACGGGTCTAAAATCGACAAAATGATTAAAAATATAGTTTTAGCCTGCCGCCAGCCTTCTGAATTTTTCAGCGATACACTATAAGTTTCCAAAGTTCAAGTTTAAATAAGTTTTACACGTCAACTCGCATTTATTGCAAAATGAGACCGGTTTGAAGATGGAAAAGAAACACAAAATTTCAGCGGGCCTGAGCAGGCACCATGGTTTTCACTGTGAAGATTTCGATGACGTCCGCGCCCTCATACGGGCGCTCTACGGTTATACTATAAAAAGCGCGCAGTGTCGTCTGCTATCCATTCATTTTGAACTACAGCATGGCTCAACACATGGATATTGATGGAGTGCACAATATTATTAACGAGGCGTGGCTTCACAACATATTAGAAGAGCTATGGAAAGATGATGAACAAGAAGACCAGCCGGTAGAGGGCAGCGAGACTTTGACCCCAGTTTCACAACAAAAGCGGCGGTATCTTCACCATGCCACGGGTCAATTCATCGATATTGAAGACGACGAAGAAGGAGAAGATGGAGATGTCACCGCCAATAGTACCTACGACGTACGGCCTGATAGTACCCTCCAACTCGAACGGTTTGAACGAGTCCTACAAGATGTGTTCGAACAACATCAAGACCAAGAACAAGACCAAGAAGCAAGCGGGAAATTCATCGATGGAGTGGACAATAGTCCCTACGTGAGTCCCTACGTCTATCCTACCGACGACGAACAGATTGATCAACTCTTACAAGATGAGTTCGAAGAAGACCAAGAAATAGAAAGAGAAAAAAAAGAACAAGAAAAAGAACAGATGGGTCTTTTACAGCAGCGATATCTTGAGTATTACTGTACCGAAATAAGAAGACTGGAGCGAGACACAACGTGGCAAGCGGCACAGTATTTACCCTGTGTCCAATGCAGTAGTCGCTACGCCAAATACGCTATATTTCCATGTGGACACCAAGCGTTATGTATTAACAGACATGCAGGAAGACCAGTGCCTACGCCCACTTACAAGCCCATAGCGTGTACACTCGTCGCGCTGAAATGTCCTGTGTGTACCCAGAGGCGAGAAAACCTGTTCCGATCGGTGTAACCCCTTACACCTTCCTAACGGTCCTTATGAGGACCCCCAATTATATTCGAAAGAGCAAGCTTCTAATTAAAAGCACAAAAAAACACCAACTCCTGCACATGCACACACCTAGGTAACAATAGGTAAATAACACTTAGTAAATGGGAACTTCCTACTAACAGCGCCCAGGTAAAATAAAAAAAACACTATTAGTATGAATGTACGGTAATAATATACCGAATAGTGCCGGAAAAAGCCGAGTGTAAAAATTTTTGTTATTGTTGTGAGGAGGTGTGGGAGATTGGTAATCATAGAGGTGAGGAGATTGAGAACTACCGAGTAGTCCCGGAAAAAGGCGAGTGTGAATTTTGTTTTGTTGTGAGGTGTGGGAGATTGGTAATCAGAGAGGAGAGTAGATTGACAACTACCGAGTAGTCCCGGAAAAACCCGAGTGTAAAAATTTTTTTTGCTGTGAGGTATGGGAGATTGGTAATCATAGAGGAGAGGAGATTTGCATGGGTAGGGTCTAGGGGCAATTGTTATAAGTGTTGTTTGGAAGGCTAGGGGTTGGCCCTGAAAAGGACCTTTGATGGCAGATTTTTTTGGGGGTTGGAGTTTGGTAATCATAGAATATAGAGGAGAGGAGATTCACCAATGTAGGACCTGATTTGAATTAAATGTGCCAAGTTAGAAGTCCCCTTTCGTAAGATTGGGGTGGCCCTGAAAAGGGCCGTTAAGGTCAATTTGTTTACCCTGTTTTATTTAGGGGGAGTTTGCCTGTCTACTCCAAACTGGCGGAATAGTACTGGCCACGCGCAGTACTGGTCATCCGTGTCTGGTACCGATGGTAGATGGTCCAGGAATGTAGCCCTTGGTATGCACGGTAATTCGTTTAAATTTACGAATTTCGGCTGGCGTTGTTGGAGTTGTTGTTGTTGTTCTCTCTGGATATGTTCTTCATTGAGAGCGTCTCTCAGTGCCGATATCCAGTCTTCCCCCGTGAATGTTGTCAGGGCTCTCGTTACGGCGTAGTACAATGCTGCCTAGGACAGCGGCGTAAAATTGGTGTTCGCCTGCGTCCACCGCTGTATCTCCGCCAGCCAAAACTCTTTTACATTCCTGGCTAGCTTCTCCCTTTGTCTCTTCTCTCTTCCCGCTCCCTTGGTCGTACTCATCTTTGCAACTCTATTCATCTTTATACGGTGTTCACAGCTTCAGAAATATGGTTTGAATGTGCCTTTTCCCCACGCGTCCCCTGTGTTTTATACTGAATATAGAGTAGATTTTCATTGGCTGTTTAAACGGCGCGAACCTCTTTCATTGGTTCTGTCTGCGGCCTCACCATTGGTTGATATGCGGGTCGCTGATTGGCCCAATAAGGCCCGGGTCATGCCTCCTGGGTTAACTTACAACCCCGTCTTTTTGCACGAAATTGTTATAGCAAATTCCTAGGTTAAATCAATTCGTATCTCTATAACATTACACCCCGAATGATCACGGACTTTGACGAAGGTGGGGGCATGGAAAATAAAAACTATAAAGTATACGGGTACGGACTAGCATAGAGAGGCACGAAAAAAAACAAACTATAACGTGTACGGCTACGGACTAGGGGTTAATTTAACATGACACTACCGAGTGATCACGGACTTTCACGAAGGGTGAAGGGAAACGGAAAAATAAAACCAGAACGTGTACGGGTACGGATTAGGATAGAGAGACACGAACAAATGAAAAAACTGTAATGTGTACGGCTACAGACTAGGAGTTAATTATACCCCATAGGGGCACATTATAGTATAAAAAATTACCCAACCCCTTATTTTGCAGGGAGTATAGGTTAGTCCACTAGGCACTGAAAGGGTGTAGTATAAACCCCTGCACAGCGATATATACAGGCCTCCCTAGTCGGTGTTTTGCCATTCACCACCATGGGAGCGCACGGAGCAGATGGAGCGCTTGCGTTGTTCCAACTCACCACCCACGTCACCCTGATCGTCCATGACAATCACCTGCAGCTCATTGAAGAACAACCCCGAGAGGTGAAGCTATGTTTAACCCTAGCAGGGTGGACTCTATTGACACGGTTGTTACAGGGAAAAGAGCCCGAAGTCGATTTCATGCACGTGGGAGTGGGTGTCTACCTACGAAGTGGTAGAGATGATTCTTTTTTACCCCGGTTAGAACAGCGTGGTGGTCCCCATATCACACTCCGTCCCGCATCATGGCAGGCGCTGAAAACTATTATCCCCGACGTCCACGACTTACTGCACCCCGACGCGAACTCTGTGGCTACCACTGGAATTTACCATTGAAAACAAAGATACGGCCTACCTGGATTTAGCCCACACGTACTTGTACGTGAAAGCCAAAATAGTGGACAACGACGGGACGCCCATGGCGAACGATGCGGTGGTGGCCCCGAAAATGTCTTACGGAAGAATTTGATGCTAAAGGTCACATACCGTACAGACATGTATCCACATGGGATTTCTCGACTCTCTATACTACAATCCCTCATCAGGACCTTATTGACCGTATAAATTCATTAATAGTATCTGTGTTCAAGAAAACTGATCGTAGATATATTAATGTCGGAAGCCATAAAGCATTCTTTAGCTCGACTACATACAAGAGATATCATTCATGGGATGTTTCCTTGTTTATAGAGTTGCTTGAATTTCTCATTAAAAATATCTATGTGAAATTTGGCAACACAATATATCAGCAGCATATAGGTATTCCAATGGGTACTAATTGTGCACCCCTGTTGGCTGACCTGTATCTGTTCTCTTATGAATATGACTATATGCTGGCGCTTTCAAAACCGATCCACTCAAAGCCCGTTCCTTCTCATTCACCAAACGCTATATAGACGATCTTCTCGCTGTGGATAATCGCTATATAAATGACGCAGTGAAGGATATATATCCACCTTCACTGGATTTGAAGGAAACTACAGATAACCCTACAGGCACATCTTATTTAGATCTCTATCTCTAAAAAATGAAGCGGGCATTCTCTCTCGTCGACTTTATGACAAAAGAGATGATTACAATTTCGACATCGTAAACTATCCTTTTCTGGATAGTAATATTCCAGTGGGACCGGCATATGGCGTATACATATCTCGCTTAGTAGCATTTGCTAGATCCTGTGTTAAATGTGATGATTTTAATCAACGTCACAAAACATTGTTGCAGAAACTTATAAAACAGGGCTATTCCACCAAGCGCCTCCACTCAAAGTTTTCAAATTTGGCGATACATATCGCATGCTGATAGCAAAATACGAACGTAGCGTGCAAGATCTATGGCGCTACGTTTCGTAACTTGTGTCTAATTCCGCTTAACCCGGGGCTAGGAGCCGTATGAACCCATGTACTTTAAGATCCTCATGGTACTCATATGAACAGTCACAATCAAAGCGTGACTGAGGTACATCATTTTTAGATGACGACTCTATAACGAATATTATGGATTAAGAATACTGATCAGCGATACGGATTTGATATTTGGAACATCATGATGTCTTGCCGGCATCATTGAAAACTGTTGACCGCTTCTCTCTTGCAGGAAACAAGCCTATGTTTATGTATACTTTTGTCTTTTTGAATTTGGTGCTAATACTGTTATATGGAAATGGAATAGGTCTTTGGATTATGGACGCGGATATTCTCTAATGGACGACGGCTGGATTATGAATGACGGACTAGACGCTTGTAATTTGGCTGCACTCCATGTTCCAACAGGTGGATATCAGTCTGAACGATAAACTTATCAGGACGTCCACCAATACGTACCCGTACCGAGCCTACATCGAGACGCTGTTGTCGTACGGAGAAGATGCCAAAAAACACACTTGCAAGCCTCGCTGTACTACAGGGATACACCCGGAGCCATGGATGCCGTCACCATTGCCAATGGTGGGTTCAGCCATCGCAGGCAGTTTACAACTCGTAGCACGTCCGTCGATATGATGGGACGACTGCACGCCGATCTGTTCCTGCAAGACCGCTACATGATGAACGGTGTATCCATCAAGATCAAGTTGATCCGTTCCCCACCCACTTTCGCCTTGATGGCCGATGGAGATGCTCCCAATTACAAGATCATCATAGTAGATGCAGCCCTGTTTGTTCGTGCGGTGGATTTGCAACAGGGCGTGTTGGTGAGTCACATGGAAGCCTTATCGAAAACACCAGCCCTGTACCCCATCCGACGCGTACAGACCAAGGTGTTTTCTGTGCCAGCAGGTACGATGATGGCCAATCGTGAAAATTTATTTCTAGGGGATCTCCCTAAACGTCTTACCCTGGCGTGTGTGACCAACACCAGTTTCAATGGACAGTGGAATGAGAATTCGTTCAACTTTCAACATTTCAACCTCAACTGCACGTGGTCGGCCATCAAATTCCAGCCCGTCCGTTACAACCCGATTTTGGGAACCATCACTATGTGCGGAGCTACCTGAACCTGTTTACAGCCACAGGACAAAACAATCAGGACGAAGGAAATACCATCACTCGACGAGACTTTAGCCGTGGGTACACTTTGTTCGCCTTCGACCTCACCCCAGCCTTGGAACACGATCATCAACTGGCCTTGCTCAAGAAGGGAAACTTACAGTTGGAACTGCATTTCTCCGTCCCTCTAATGCATACCACTAACGTGATTTGCTACGCCGAGTTTGATAACGTCATCACCGTGGATCAGCAAAGAAACGTCCTGTGTGACTACGCCAGCTAGAGTCATGGATACAGAGCAGCTGATGGGCATACTCCAGCGAGATCCTAGGGTACCCTTTCGAGGTGTGTTTCCACGCAATGTGTTTCCCACCACCTCAACCACCCCAGCAGCCTACATCCTGAATACAGACCCTGGTACTCGACCCGGTGAACATTGGGTGGCTGTGTACGTGGACACCCCGGGCCAAGGCGAATACTTTGATTCCTACGGACTTGCACCCCTGCATTCCGATTCGGTGAAGTTCATGGACGCATCTACTACAGTGTGGCGCTGGAATACTAAAAGATTACAAGGACCCTTGAGTAGTGTATGCGGACAGTACTGTGTGTTTTATCTCACTCACCGGAGTAGAGGACATTCTATGCAAACGATCATACAAATGTTTGATGATTATTCTCAAGCCGAAGACGGTGATGTACTCGTATACGACTGGACTGCCTCTCGTTTTAATGTGCATGCCCCATTTCTCTGGTTATCTTAATTGATTCAATGTGTGTGTTCTCATTGTTTTTTATTATGACGTTGTTGTTCTGACGTTCATTGATGTTCAATAAAAAAGATTCATGAAGAAACACAAGTGATGTGTTTGACTTTTTTTTTATTCAAGTGAACAAGAATGTATAGAATATGTACAAAAGAATACAGGTGGTGTGTAAAAACTGTCAAGAGCGTGGGATTCGAACCCACGCCCTGCACCTAGGACTAGCGACCCTTCTGACTTTTTTACAGTACTAGTTTTAACTCATATCATGAAAAGTATATCAAATGTCATAGTTTCACAAGTCCAGGTAAGTGGTACTGATGCCATCGGAAAGGACTTTCCGCTTGGGGTAGAAGAAGGTAAAGGCGTCTCGTTGCTGGATGTACGTCCGCATCTGGTGGTCCACCACCCGAAATCCTCTGTTAGTCCCACTTGCACTGGCCTGGCTTTGCAGCACGTTCAGGTACAAGGCTTTGTCGATGGCCGGATCGCGCCGGTTCACCCCTTTGCAGCTAAACTTATTTTGGTCTCCACCGTAACAGTAATACGTCTTCGAGGAGAGAGCAATCATGGCATCTCCACTCCACTCCAACTTGAAGAGGCCCGGCGTCCGCTTGTCGTACTGGTAATGGTCACGTCGAAGTAGCCACTGGTCCCGTTCCGCCTCATACTGTGCACGTAACTCGGGTTTGACCAGAGACTCCCAATCCGCATTAGACACGGCCATGTAAGCAGAGTCTGTATCCATCTCCATGAGTTGCCAGTCTGATGGATTAAAATACACACCCATGAAATCATACAAAAACTGGAGCATCCTCAGCTTGGCCACCTGATATACCATACATCCAATCTGGAGGGGCAGGTTGTAACGGATAGTCTTTTTGGCTAAAGTGATTTCATACGTGTCGTCATCGATGACCTTCACGGAGCGAAACAGGGGAGAATTGACCTTTTTGCGGGCTTGTTGGGTGGTACAGATGTTCACGTTCACGTGCTTATCTTGGTTAGTGACCGTTTTGCCATAATAGCCATTGCCCGTCAATTTCCACGATTCACCGATGATGGCCTTACTCGGATCTTGATCACCTTGACGACGGGCAGACGTCACGATGTCGGGATTCTCCGCAAAACAGGCGCTGGGTACGTACTCTAAAACTTGGTACACGCGCGTGACTTCCAGACCGTGGCTGATGTACCACTGTAGCAGCGGGGTACCCAGCAAGATTTTCTCTGCCCACATACTGCCAATCAACATCCGTCGAGGTCGAGGCAAACACTCGTGTTGCTCAGCATAGGCACCCATGGTGTCTCCAATGTCATCCCGACCCACCAGTGTGTTCTTGAAAATAGGTGGGCACTGGGCAAAGAGTGGCTTGAGAGTGTCGGCAACATGCAGATCACATTCGACAAAGCCGTAGAGGTCCCCAGAACGAATGGCGTCGAACATCTGTGGCAGACTCAGGAGTCGCCGACGACTGAGAGGGTACTCGCGCTCTTTTAGGAAACGGCGTAAATGTGGGAGGGCCTGCCATATGGTGTGAAATTCACACTCCCACATTTCGATGAGGTGGTATCCTCTCTCTTTGATGTAATCACCGTTCTCCTGGACTTCTTCCCGTAATTCTTCCGCCGATTTCCAACGTCGTTGGTTGAAGCGTCCAGCGCTGAAATGGCATTCGTGGCCGTGCCAATAGCAGCCGTAAAATTGAAATACGGTCGGTGTTCTACCCACAAGGGCAAACCCATCGACGGGGAGTCGACGATCTCCTATGCGCTTCTCTGTGGCATTGGTCTGATGGCGTATATAAATTCCCCGTCGATAGGCTTCCCAGTCCAACCACTGGTCAGCCAGATGCTTGTACGGGGTACGTTGCGGTGTGAAATGCTGGCCTTCCCCCAACCAGCGTGTATAATGCCCACTGGGCATAGGTTGGGCGAGGCACCACAGATACAGGGCATTGGCATCGAATCCGATGATCTTAGCACAGGGTTTCCCACCGGGGAGAGTAGTGATGTCCTTCTCGTGATAACGGTGAAAAATAAGGCTGGGCCCACCCACGATATTTTGTTTTAGACAATCATACATGTCCGCGTCTTTTTGCTGTATCAGCGAAAAGTACGTGGAACAATCTTGAAAGAGATGGCGAAGCGCCAGACCCGGTAAACTCAAACACTCCTTGAATATGTCGACGTGCATCTCACGACGAAAGAGTTGAACCATTTTCTCGGCCACTTCGAGGAACGGAACCACATCTAAGTTATTATACCATATCAGGAAATCTCGCAAGGTCTGCATATGTTGGTCGTTCCATACCTGCTGTAGTTCCCGGTACGTGTCTTCCGGACATTCCACTTGCTTCAAAGAACGCGTCCCGGGGGGGGGGGGCAACTGTGTTTCCTCCAAGCGGTCGAGCGTCGATATATACGTGTAAGGGAACCTCCCTTTGGTTTGTGCACAGTCATACGCCTTCACCCACTGATCATAGCTATAATTGGGAGCTAAGTAGTTCCGTACATCCAGGAAATGGAGTGACGTGGTAGTGAGGGCCATATGATTATTGATCTTCTTGATGACGGACTTGATGGTATTAGCCTGGGCCAAGTAAGGGTAGAGAAATTCCTTCACCATGTTCAAGTCGTATCGTCCCGAATTGAAGCCGAGCACAGGTAACTGGCCTAGGTATTGTAGGAAGCGGGCTTTCAATTTCTCCGCATACGGCTTAGGTAAAGGTACATCCTGCGACTGAATGGGTTCCGGCTCCGACTCCGACTCCGACTCTGACTCTTCATCGTCACTAAACGATACACCTGGTATAGGAATCCGATCGTCCAGTTGGTCCACTACGTCCTGGAACTTGGACACCAACAATTCCGTACTGGCCGCACTGACTTCCTCT
Source organism: Hanleya hanleyi (assembly GCA_036873755.1). NCBI lineage: Eukaryota > Metazoa > Mollusca > Polyplacophora > Lepidopleurida > Hanleyidae > Hanleya > Hanleya hanleyi. The sequence continues at coordinate 13,240 of JAVTVY010049833.1, read as the reverse complement.
AAATAACCCATCATGCAGGTGATCAACTCATGGGAATCCCCGACGGACACGAAACAGACGGGCGCAGCGTCATAGCCGGGTACGTTGGTGGAAATGCTCACACTGAGGGGAATATGGCGCTGCGTCCACTGCGTTTTCGCTGAGAACATGTCCATGTGCTCCAACAGGGCCTCGAAATCGTAACACGCCCGGTAGGGAAAATAACGGTCCTCTTCCGGTATGATAAGACCCTCATCGGCCAGCTCCTCGAAGATGGTGGGCGTATTATGATACACGCCGCCAGGAAATTTGCGTTTCACACTGTTGTCACAAATCTTCTCGTGCTGATGTAGGTGCCCAGAATGGTGAAACACCCGATGGCATTGGGCACAACTGTAAGACTGGGCGTACAGGCTCATATTGTGGATCAGCGAAAAATGTCTCACCCCATTGTGGTCGAAGACATTGACTTTCATCGTAGAAGCATACTGTTCTGTTGAGCGATGAACCAATTCAGCCACAAATATGTCATCCTCGCATCGTAATCGGTATACAAAGATATTGATGTTGAACAGAGTTTCCACGGCATCCAAATACTTAAAGGGGACTCCCCGGAACTGCCGCTCATCCATGTCTTGCTCCTGTAAATACCGTCTCCAATAGCCATTGGCCACTTTCTCACAATTCCGGGGATTACCCTCGTCCACATGCACGGCCAAACACCGAAACAGACATTTCCGGCCTTTGTAGGGACCACCCGAACCTCCCGTTAACGCATACAGTCCGTTTCGATGAAGCAGCCAAGGTGGCAGTATAACAGGAGCACCGATAGGATGATCTCTCATTTTGGTGACGAAAAATGTGACGTTGGTGACCATTTCCACAAGCCATTTGGTATTGGGGCGTTGCAACCGGGCCCATTCCAATGGGTCCAACGTAGTCAGTTGGTCGATGAGTGGCTCCAGAGAAATTGCATCCGTCACCGTGAAGGGCTGATCAAACACATAGGTATTATTGCTGGGGTAATAATACCGCAATTGGTCCGTCTCTTTGTGCCGTAAGATGTAGCCGAATGTAATATTCAACTTGAAAGCTGTGACCTCGTCTGTGAAAATGTTCTCGGCATCGGTAGAAAGATACGTGAGGTCCTGCAGTCGAAAGTTATACAAGTCCAATAGACGACGGTGACGGTGAAAACAATGGCGTATGGTGGCCCAGTGACGTCGACAAATCTCACCCACACGCTCGTCTTGGGGCAAGACTTCAGCCGGAGGCGCTTCTGGATCCCCTGGAAAATCTTCTCCACGTCTCATGCTGCAGTGAGGCTCAGGCAAGTAGCTCCTGTCGTCGGAGTGGTTCACGCTGGTCAGGTAGGCTGGTCAGGCAGGCTCGTCAGGTAGCTCCGTTCGGCAGGCCAATGATTGCAGCAAAAGCCTAAAAATTGTCCACTTTTATACGTTTTTTCGTGACATTCGGGTCTTTTCGGTAACCTCCGTGTGTCTTCGGTCACCTCCGTGACTCTTGAGTGATGATATTCGGGTCTTTTTCGGTGACCGCCGTGTCTCTTCGGTCACCTCCGTGTCTTTTCGGTCACCTCCGTGACTCTTCGGTGATGACATTCGGGTCTTTTCGGTGACCTCCGTGAGTCTCCGGTCACCTCTGTGTCTTTTCGGTCACCTCCGTAACATCTTGACGGACCTGACCGAACTAGCCGTGACTCTTCGGTGATCTCCGTGTCTCTTCGCACACCTCCGTCACATCGTTCGGTCACCTCCGTCACATCTTCACGGACCTGACCGAAGAGACACGGAGGTAAACGACATTGTGGGAAAAACCCACAGACAAGTCAGTACATTTCCTATCATGTTCCCACGGACCTCACCGAAAAGACACGGACCTGACCGGAGAGGTGAACGACATTGTGGGGAAAACCCCAGTACATGCTCCGCACACCGAAAAGACACGGAGATGAACGACATTGAGTCCCCACAGACAGGTCAGTACATATCCGATCATGTTCGCAGGTCACGTGCCATTCACCCAGACCGGAAGTGATGTCATACGGCAAGGTCACGCTCCATTCACCCAGACCGGAAGTGACGTCATACGGGACTGGTGGCGCCCCCTGGCAGAAAAAGAGGAACCAAGAGTTACCTCGCTGGAAAACCCGCGTGGATCCGTCTTCTCTCTACTACTGAAGGCGTTCGAATACGTAGATGAAACGTTTCAAACTACTGAAATAACACTCCCAACCAACCGACATGGAGTCAACCCGTCATCGATCCTGGAAGTGGGAATGAGTATGGATTTATCGATTTTCGGCAGTTCACACAGAGGTGAACAGAGTTGTCGGCCTTTTTGACTACTGCGACAGCGCTGGCCCATGGTGACTGACTTCTGCGGACTACACCTTGTTGAAGCATCGTATCTACATGCGCACTGGCTTAAATATCGCATCAACCCTGCCCATGAAAATTGTTTGGGAGGAGGCATCAAGGCATCAAGTTCGGTTTGGAGATAAGCACAAATTTTTCTATCGCCCGCTAAATCAACTTGTTTTTGTAATATCACCGGTTCAGAGCCCCTAACCTGAAAAGTTCCCTCGTGAAAATTTAATTGACCGCCGAGATAAGTCAAGAAATCTGTTCCCAAACTTAACTCATGTGTCAATTCACTTGCAACATAGACTTTCTTTAGCAATTCTGATTTCCCTGATTCTATCGGTAACATAATGATTCCAAGAATTCGTATTGTGGATCCATTTGCAGATACCATAGAGATATTATGATTTGCTGAGGATAGCGTCTGTCCACTCAAAGTGGGATTTCTGACTCTAAATGAATTCTTGATAACACACCAGCACCTGTATCTATGAAAATGGGAAAGACCTATCCTTGGATTTTAGCTGAAACAGAATAGAAGCTAATATTACCTTAGGGGTTTTCCTACTTCTGTCCTCACTGTACTCACCAAGCTCCAGCTCGTCCTTGCGACCCTGGCTTTCTTTTCACAATGTGAACCGTTTGGCTGTGTACCTACGGAAGCCGAGAGGGAACTTCTGACTTCCGACTTCTGACTAGTGTACGTACTGATCTCGTTTGCAAATGGTAAGCGGACCGGACGTGAGGCGAGCTTTATTCTCTTTCAGCGCCTAAAATAATCTCAGCAGTGGTCGATAACAATTTTAAGTGGTTGGTTGACGACATTTTATTGTCTTGTCCTTGACATTTCACTTGCTTAATTTCTGGTTTGAGTAGCTCTAAAATCTCAACACTGAGTGCCGTGTTTTGAAATCATATGTTTCCGTCTCCAGTATTTTGGGTTCTGTGAAAATTAAATTCACTTCCAGAGAATTTATTTGCCATAAATTCGTCCCCGTTAATCTCATTTGAATGGACTTTTGCTTTTTTTCTGAATTTCCCACCGTGTAAGGAGGAAGTTTCTGAATCGACTTTACCTAACTCGCGTATTTAAAAGTTACCGAAAATCATCTTCGTTAAAGAATCGGGGAAATCAATAGGAATGAAACTGTTAATGGCCTTATTTCGAAAAAGTAGACCTTCACTACGCACAGTTAATTCTTTCAATGAATTTAGCTGAGTAGATAATACAGGGGATTTACTTTGCGTGTCTTCGTTATTTATGCTAGATTGTTTAAAAAAATCCCTAAAAAAGCGTAATAAATTTCATTTTTTCCTGGCCAAGCTCACCTAACGCTCCTTTACGGCAAGATGTTACTCGTTTAAATGTCAATCCTCAAACACATCTTGTAATTAACCTAGCAATTCCAGCTCATTTTCTCTATTTTTACGGCATATATTCTTATAACATCACATTTTTCTTGAAATTGTTGAATCGGTTTTCTTGTTTATCAAGGAACCTTGAAGTGTCGGAGACCATACAAACTTCCCGGTCTCGAGTCGCTTATCGAGAGCGATTTTATTCCACTGAAAAACCCAGAGGAATTGTGAACGAGCGCTTGTTTGTGAAATAAACAATACAAGCGCGATAACTCTATCGAGCATACGTCAAATGTTCTGCCAAACTGCCTGTAAGATTAATTCGGACCGGGTAATAAATAAAAGCTCGTGAGGAACACGAAAAGTCCATTTCCACCGAATACTTCCGCAAATCATAATTTTGTATGCACAAGGCTTTAGATCTCCCCAATTTGGGCACACCCTCTATAAGACGTGAAAATATTTTTTAAAGTGGACTCTGAATCCAAATTAGAGAAATATTGGAAATTCCTGAAATTAGACAAATTATGTAGGAATCCATGGATATGGAACATAACTGATGAATAATCTCCTCAATGGTGAAAACATGGTGTCGGCACATGACTAATTTGTACAAGAAATAACGACCCGACGTATGTAGGAGAAATGTTTTATGATTATCTTTAACCCCCCTGGCCTTGGGGGGGAGGGGGGGGTGGCACTTTCCGCCCACCCCTGTTGGTTTATTGTCATATTGGGGTCATTTTGAGCCTATTTGCATGACCCCCCGAGGATCATGGGTAAATTCAAAATGGCGGCCATGTGGGGGTACCTGACAAAAATTACGCAAAAATTCAGCATGTTGATTCAACGCGATTCAATGCATTTTACTGAATCATATGTCTTAGCATCACCAAAAAACACCCCCTGATTTGTTCCCCCTCCGCCCCTTCCCCCATTAACCCTACCAGGCCTGGGGGAAGGGGGGGGGGGAGGGACAAAATGCCCCCATACCAAACTTTCTGCGATATCTCCGGAACGCTATAGATTATCATATTGGGGTCATTTTGAGCCTATATGCATAACCTCACGAGCAGAGGATCATGGGTAAATTCAAAATGTCGGCTATGTGGGGTACCAGAAAAAGTGATGCTTTCGTCATATTTCTTCAAATTTTTTGCTTTTCTGTACGGAAAAGTGGGTAAAACTTATTTTATTTCATATCAGATTATTATTTACTAATTTATGATGCAGTTTTTGCGAAGAAAAACAAAAATCGTCCAAAAATGCTCTTTTGAAAATCACGTCACAATGACGTCATCATGGCGGCAATCTTGAATTTTTTACATTTTGTTGTAGGGCTTGAGCCAAAGATATAGTGTGATAAGTTTCAGCCCTCTAGCGATAGCGAAAATATATAGGAGGGGGCACTTTCCGCCCCCCCCCTCCCCGGTTGCGGCACACCCCAAATCGCCCAAGCCAGATAGGGTTAACTTGTATACCTGTGGAGTGGGGCATTATTGCATCGTTTGGGACCTGGTAGTGATGCCTCTGAGAAGGGATTTCTTTGCCAATGGGAGAACCCCAGTGTTACTCAGAGGAGACCCTGAGGGTAAGCGTTAGGCAGAAATCGTCGAGCCCAATATAACGGGAAGAAAATGAATTCAGTTTCAATTCCGTCAAATTCATCAGAACACACCACAATTTTATTATATGTAGATATGAAAATCTCAGGAGATGTACGTGTCATATAGCATTAGCAGGACAGGTAAAACTGCTTTATTCCTTAGTCTAGTCAAGAATTTGTGGCACACACATATGGGCAGAAAACAATGCTATATTCCCCATCCCAGGTCTGGTGGGGAATAAAAATACAGTTCTCAAAAGTCGGAAATATGCCGTCAAACTGCACCAGAACGAACCATTTCATGTTTAGATATTTAAAAGATTTCTGGGGACATCCAAATATAACAGCCAAAAATATGATCGGTTACTAAGTGATGATTTGCGATTTTTTTTCACCAGAAAATGGACATAATGCGTTGCGGCCCTGAACCCTCATCGGAAGTGCTGGGATAGTAAGCCGCCACATTCGGAAATGCTCCCGCCTTGTCTGTTTATGCTCATGCATTGCACATCCATTGTAAACTTTTGCAAACTTGTTTGACTACCCGTATGGTACCTTGTAAAACAGTTAAATATTATGCTATTCTATGAAAATAGGATTATACGTGATTGATCTAGTTAGTCTTATTACATGTACATAGGAAGGTTTTCAAAAGTGAGGTGGGGGGGGGGGGGCGGGAGCACAAATGTTTAGGATTCTACCCTCCCCTGGGGGAGGGGGTTTGAAATTTGAACCTTTAGACTTCATTTCCCATAATCTAGTGCACTTTGAGCTTTTCTTTGAGGTAAAATTCTTCACAATAATTTTGTATTCCTAAAAGATTAGGAAACAATTTTTCGAAAGCTTCTCATGTAAATATTCTCCACAACCAATGGTGATATATTTACAGCAAATCTTACAGTTTGGGAACTTCACTCATCAAGCAGTGTTGATGACCACAGTGGGGGAGGGGGGTCACAGAAAGCTCCCGTCCCCACACACAACACACTGCTTCCTACTTCACTGATGTGTGTGTATTTGATCTTTTTGTGGGAGAAAAGAATTCCGAAAAACCTTCGATAAATTGAAGACCTTGCCAGCTTTCTTTCCATCTGTACCATTTGTTGGCCTGAGTGGAACACTCACAATAGATCAACTGAAAGCCCGTCCCAAAATTTTTGGACAATTGTCCAAGAGAATTCAGACAGGCAGAACATATTCTTGGAGAAACAAAGCAAACAGAAGTCAGCAGATGTAATATCCATCTATGAAGATGTGTTTATGCCGGTGTGGAAGCAACCGTGGTCCGCTAGATATGAGGGTCCGGGGACTATGGTATCTGGATCTGGGTGCCCGAAGGGCACCCAGATCCAGATACGAAAGTCCTCCCTCGGAAACAATTGTCCCCCTATCAGCAGAAACCAGGGTCCTGGTATCGTTGGAGTCCGGGTCACTGAAATCTAGATAGGAATGTCCCTTCTCATATATATAGGGCCCGGACCATGGCATCTGGCGGACTATGGGCGCTTCCACAGCTATGGAAGTCCTCAGAGTCCGGCATTCCACAGAGTCCGGTTGACCTATATATGAAACTAAAGGAATAGTAGAGACTAGAAATTCTGAACGGAGATTCGGCCAGCAAATCGGTGGTGCAGTGGGTAAAGGCATAGACGGTAGTAGTAGGGTGTAAGCATTAACCCGTAACAGCCCTCAACTGCGCATGCGCGAGAACCTTTTTTGACGTCATTTGGGGCGGAGCGAGGGGGTTATTTGGGCGGAGCGAGGGGGTTGGGGGCGTGGCCTATGAGTGCACTGGCACTTAAAGTGTGTTTCAAGATGGCGGCTTGTTTTTGTAGGGTGGGGGTGGTCGGATTCAAGATGGCGGCTTGTTTTTGTAGGGTGGGGGTGGTCGGATTCAAGATGGCGGCTTGTAGTTGTGTGTTAGGGGTGGTCGGATTCAAGATGGAGGCCAATTGCACTGGTTTGACCTCCTCATTTGCATAAAAAAAAAAAAAAAAGTTCCGGCAAAAAAAAAAAAAAAAAAATGTATTCATGCGCGGTGATGCGGTTTGGCCGTGGTTTTGGCGGTGATTCGGTCTCGGGAAAAAGCTTCCGCGGAGAAAAGTAGTCCCTAGATAAAATGGTCCGATGGGGTCGAGTGAGGTATCAAAGTGAAGCTTAGGTGAAGGGGCATCTAATGGGTTGGGTGTGGGGTTGACATATCGGCCTTCTGCGCATGCGCGGCGGCCGAAGGGTATGAAAATAGCCTTTTTGGAGCTATGGGAGCCCCTAGTTGACCGATGGGGTCGAGTGAGGTATCAAAGTGAAGCATTCATGAAGGGTCATCTGATGGGCTGGGCGCGGGGTTGAACTATCGGCATTCTGCGCATGCGCGGAGGCCCAAAGGTATGGAAATAGACGTTTTGGAGCTAGGGAAGCCCCTAATGGACCAATGGGGTCGAGTGAGGTATCGATGTGAAGCATTCGTGAAGGGGCATCTGATGGGCTGGGTATGGGGTTGAAATATCGGCATTCTGCGCATGCGCGGTGGCCCAAGGGTATGGAAATAGCGGTTTTGGAGCTAGGGGAGTCCCTAATGGGCCAATGAAGTCGTAGGAGGTATCAAAGTGAAGCATTCGTGAAGGGGCATCTGATGGACTGGGCGTGGGGTTGAAATATCGGCATTCTGCGCATGCGCGGTGACCCAAGGGTATGGAAATAGACGTTTTGGAGCTAGGGCAGCCCCTAATGGTCCAATGGGGTCGAGTGAGGTATCAAAGTGAAGCATTCGTGAAGGAGCATCTGATGGACTGGGTGTGGGGTTGACATATCGGCCTTCTGCGCATGCGCGGTGGCCCAAGGGCATGAAAATAGCCTTTTTGGAGCTAGGGGAGCCCTAATGGTCCAATGGGATCGAGTGAGGTATCAAAGTGAAGCATTCATGAAGGGACATCTGATGGACTGGGTGTGGGGTTGAATTAGGGTCATTCTGCGCATGCGCGGTGGTCCAAGGGTATGAAAATAGACGTTTTGGCATCTAGGGGAGCCCTAATGGTCGAATGGGGTCGAGTGAGGTATCAACGTGAAGCCTAGGTGAAGGGTATTTGATGGCTGGGTGGCTGCATGTAAAAATTTTTCTGAAAAAAAAAAATACGGAACACGGACTTTATCGAAAAACCTGGGAAAATGCCTATATGGGGTATGAGGGGTATATAGGTCGCCGGGCTTAACGGGGCTTGTCTATCAACAGAGTTATCTTTCCCTAGTTCCAGGGTGGGTGTATGTAAAAATTTTCCTGAAAAAATACGGAATACGGACTTTATCCTAAATTACGGGAAAATGCCTATATGGGGTATGGGAGGTATAGGACCATCCTGGGAAACGTACTTCTATACATTTGTCACCGAACCCCATATAGTCCCATACTGAGGGTATAGGATCAATGTTTGGCCCCCTGGGAAACGTACTTCTATACATTTGCGGTAGGGTTGTGGGGTCTCGTTTTACTCGTCTCGTCATTTAGAACATGATAGGAAGTGTCCCCGTGCGAATCGGTGAAATTTTTGAAAAAAGTCACCGAGCCCCATATAGACCCATACTGGGTATAGGTTCAATGTTTATCCTACTGGGAAACCCACTTCTATACATTTGCGGTAGGGTTGTGGGGTCTCGTTTTACTCGTCTCGTCATTTAGAACACGATAGGAAGTGTTGCGGAGCGAATCGGTGAAATTTTTGAAAAAGTCACCGAGGCCTGGGTAGGCCCATAGGCCTATACTGCATGGCTATGGGTGTATAGGCCCATACGGGGTGGACATGTTGGAGTCTAGGTGGGCCACTCATGGTCCAATGGGGTCGAGTGAGGTCTTATTTTGAAGCTCTCGTGGAGGAGCACTTGACTACACTAATGGTTCGTCCGTGTTCAATAGTCTGCGCATGCGCAGTCTGGCCGTAGTATAGAAAACAGGCATTTTGGGTGCTATGTAGGGGTGTGTTTGGGTTAGAGATGAGCTAATCACGGTTCGAATGGGTCGTGTGAGGTGGCAAAGTGAAGCTTGTGTGGGGTAGAGTCAGAATGGTGTGTTTTTGAATGCATGTCGCGTTAATCTGCGCATGCGCAGTTGGTTGTAGTAAGTAAAGTGGCCATTTTGGAGCAGCGAAGGAAGTTATTTGGGGTCGAGATGGGCTAATCACGGTTCGAATACGTCCTGAAATGTGTCATCTTGTAGTTCTCGGGGTGTACACTCCGATTTAAGGGATGTTCGCGTCATCTGTGACGTCATCGGTGACGTCATCGGTACGAGTAGTAGCGAAAGTGGCCATTTTCGGGCAGTACATGAAGGTATTTGGGGTCTAGATGGGCTATTCACGGTTCGAATGCGTCCTGGAAGGTGTCATCTTGTAGTTCTCGGGGTGTACATTCCGATTTGAGGGATGTCCGCGTCATCTGTGACGTCACCGGTGACGTCATCGGTACGAGTAGTAGCGAAAGTGGACATTTTCGGGCAGTACATGAAGGTATTTGGGATCGAGATGGGCTATTCACGGTTCGAATGCGTCCTCGAAGGTGTAATTTGGGATCGAGATGGGCTATTCACGGTTCGAATGCGTCCTGGAATGTGTCATCTTGTAGTTCTCGGGGTGTACATTCCGATTTGAGGGATGTCCGCGTCATCTGTGACGTCATTGATGACGTCATCGGTACGAGTAGTAGCGAAAGTGGACAATTTGTGGGTGCGTGAGGGTGAGTTTGGTGTAGAGATGCACCATCCTTAGTCCGAATGCGTCGTGTGAGGTGTCATTTTGTAGCTCTCGGGGTGTACATTCCGATTTGAGGTATGTTCGCGTCATCTGTGACGTCATTGGTGACCTCATCAGTAGGAGTAGTAGCGAAAGTGAGCATTTTGGGGCAGTGAAAGGAGGTATTTGGTGTAGAGATGGACCATCCGTGGTCCAAATGGACCGTGTGAGGTGTCATCTTGTAGCAACGCCCACCAACACCATTCTTAATGCTTCAACGCCCTGGTGAAGTAGATCAGAAGCTCTGATATTCCATGGAATTGTCACTAATTCTTCGAAATGCAGTGATGCCCGTCAACGCTCGTCGTTACACCTTAACACTCTAACATAACGCCATGATATAGACCGGAGAGAGAACAACAACAGCAACAACAGCAAGGATGACACATGAGAGAACAACAACAACAAGAAGTTTTTTTCATATAGTTTATTCTCCCCAATGTTACATCATACCCACGCTGGGGGAGCCGCGTTGGGTATATTTACAATTCAAGAACATTCTTATCCAATCAGAGGCCACCATTTGCATGTTTCATATTCGTTCCTGTCCGTTAGATGTATTCTTGTCCAATCAGAAGTCTTCATTTCAGAAAGTGCCATCTGAACCGTTTATTCTAATCATCGTCGGGCAGGCCAGGATACCGTTGAGGCAACATATCCTCAGATACATGTTTGTGCATTCTGAGTATCTATCAGTGCATGGGTGAATACATTCACCCGATGGCAATATTCCGTAGTTTGGTCACGAAGAACGTAACATTGGTCACCCTCTCCACTGTCCACTTTGTGTTGGGGCGTTGTTGTTGGGCCCATTTCAAGGGATCCACGGTGTCCAGTTTCTCCAGCATCGTCTTTAGCGACACTCGGTTAATGATGGTAAACGGTTGGTCAAATACCCGGATGTTACTGCTCGGGTAAAAATATCGGACTTGGTCTGTCTCCTTATGCCGCAGCACATAACCAAACGCCAGATTCAATTTGAAGGACGTAGCTTGGTCATTGAAGATGGCTTCCATGTAGCTGCGTAGACGGGCGAGGTGGGTCAGTCGGAAATTGTAGATATCTTGAATAGGGCGATGACGGTAGAAACAGTGCCGTATCATGGACCAGTGACGCCGATAAATGTCACTCACTGGCTGGGCGTCCTATAAGAGATCGCTAGGAACATTTATGGGCTCGTCCAGAAAATGTTCGATGTTGTCAGGCGTATGACTCGAAACCGTAACGGAGGGGTCCGGCTGGATATCCAGGCCCTCCTCGACCGTGGGTATAGGCAGACTCTGCGTCATCGCATCACCAGTGGCGTTCGTCTCTCCGGGTTCATCTTCACTGGGTCTGACCTTCCGCGGCTCCTCTTTAGTGGAAAGTTGTCGCCCAAACCGTAGAGACGGGGCATGCCTCAAACGTTGGTGCCGTCTAAGCCGACTGGGTCCGACTAACTGACCTACTCGTTTGAAGAGTCGACCACAATCATTACATAGTACTGTCGCACCCGCGTGGAGTACCCTCTCATGGCGCAGTAAATTATCCTTCCGATTGGATGACCGTGCGCAGATTATACAAGGATACCGGGCATCGTTGTGGGTGGAGGCCTCGTGGCGTCGTAACTTATCTAGACGAGTAAACATCTTCTGGCAAGTTGTGCAAGTGAACATCTTGGTGGTTGACAGATTGTCTGATGAAACGGCCAGGCCGCCTCCTTTTATAGCACGCTAGCTGGTGATCTATTTTTAGCACGCTCAGTTCAACTATCCCCAAGTCGAGGGCCGAGCCGTGACATCTTCGGTAATCTCCGTGTCTCTTCGGTCACCTCCGTAACGTCAACGACCAACATGTAGACATATAGAGTATGTACGGCATGTTATGGCATTCATCAGTGCATGAGTGACGCATTCAGCCGATGGGGGTGGTCGGTCAGCTTGGTAACGAAAAATGTAACATTGGTCACACTCTCCACTGTCCACTTGGTGTTGGGGCGTTGTTGTTGGGTCCATTCCAAGGGATCCACGGTGTCCAGTTTCTCCAGCATCGTCTCTAGCGACGCCCGGTTAATGATGGTAAACGAGTTGGTCAAATACCCGGATGTTACTGCTCGGGTAAAAATATCGGGCTTGGTCTGTGTCCTTATGCTGCAGCACATAGCCAAACGCCAGATTTAATTTGAAGGACGTAGCTTGGTCATTGAAGATGGCTTCCACGTAGTTGCGTAGTCGGGTGAGGTCAGTCAGTCGGAAATTGTAGACATCTTGAATAGGGCGATGACGGTAGAAACAGTGCCGGATCATGGGCCAACGGCGCCGATAAATGTCACTCACTGGATGGTCTTCGTGTGACAGATCGCTGGGAACATTTATGGGTTCGCCCACGAAGTGTACTTTACCCTCCACGTCGTACAAAATCTGGCCCAAGGTCTTGTCGTCGGAATTTGACTGTTGAATTAAGGCGACATCATCATCGTCCCTCGTGCGATGGGTGGGAGTTTCCCCTGTTTCGATATTGATGCCTACGGGCTCTTCTACCTGCAAACGTGGCTGCCGAACAGGGTGTCGTGTGCGTTGGTGTCGCAGCAACTGACTGGTCAGTTTGAAAAGCCGACCACATTCTTCGCATGGACGCTTGGGTACTTCATGGCGTGCACGTGTGTGGCGCTGTAAATGGTCCGGGCGCTGAAACGACAGTGTACATATCGTACAGTTATACCGGGCGGTTCCTTCGTGCTTGGTAGCCTCATGGCGGCGCAAGTCGTGCAAACGAGTGAATGATTTCGAGCACGTAGTACAAGTGAACATCTTGGTGGTTGACAGAGTGTCTGATGAAACGGTCAGGCCGCTTCCCTTTTATAGCACGCTAGCTGAGGTCGGAAGTGACATTTGCATATGCCCTCTGTGAGGTCACTTCCGCTTCCGTTCACGTGACCGGATCAGGTCCATGTCCAGAAGCTCTCATACGCCGCCATTTTGGAGCCGCCATGTTGGATCCGTCATTTTGGAACCGCCATCTTGGATATGTCCCATAATGCACTGGGTCAAAATACTCGCTTCTGATTGGACGAGAACTCTGTGACGGATTTTAAATACTCGCTTCTGTTTGGTGTACGTCGCTAAAGGTCACCGGAACTGACCTTTGACCCCGGCGCG
>JAVTVY010049832.1:0-24991 GCA_036873755.1 Hanleya hanleyi | reverse complement strand
TTAGGGACCAGGGGGCCGGTGGAATTTGAGGGGGGGTCACCAATAACTTCGAGCCCTACAAAGGGGGGTCATGTGTAACTAGGCTGTGTGTAGAGGGGGGTCATCAGTAACTTGATAAATGATGATGATAAATGGACAGCTATTCAGCTAGGATTTCTTGAGCTTCTGTATGAATTTCATGCTTTTAGGTCGAAGAACCAGGCTGGACTTTAGATCAGAAAACACATGTATCAGAACACGGCTTTGTTTATCCATGGAGCCTACTAAAACAGTAGGCTCTATAATGGAAAATGGCTATATTTTCATATTTACTCTTCTCAAGATGTATTAAAAGCTAGGCCCCTATTCATACCAGCTAGATTTGAGTTACTACACAGTGCATCTAGCAAATCCTTTATTTAAACACATCCAGGTGCAGTTCAGCCTGGACATTGTGGAAATTGACTAGCCAAATGAATATAGCCTGCATTTTGAGATTGAAACAAACCATTCAATAATTTATGCTGCCCCAAAGTTGAAGAAATAAATTTTTGCGTACTACAAGACAAGTTGTACTGACGGTAGTTAATGTCGCGATGAGGATAATATTATAAAATATAATAATTTTAATAGTTTTATAATAATAAAACACCGTCTATATTTTGCAGGGTTTTTGTAGCAAAGCCGACATGATGAATGCATGAAATTAATCATGTCGGATTCGTCCGAGTTTTAATAAAGTTTATCTCTGTGTCAGTATAACAAGCATAACCTCATTGTTTCCTTGAGCGGTTGTATGTAGTATTATCTATCATCATGATGCAGTATGACATAATTTTATCTCAAACCGGTGTATGCGAATAAATACATCATACAGAAGGTAATATCCCAACTTCTCGCAGTTTGATGTTGTACTGCAGAACTGTCACTTTTTCATATGTATAATACCATACCGCGAATCACTTTATCAACGAATAGCTCTTCATGTTATTAACGTGTTTTCAATCGGTCTTAATATAATTCCACACTGCATGATTTAGTGCCCCTGGCTATGTTGGAATGGTGTACGGACTTTCCCCCATGAGGCTGTACCTCTCGTAGTTCCAGATTTGTTAGCTTAGAAGTGTCCCGTTTCTGACAAGATTTGAGATGGCGGCCAAATCGGTGATCTTTTTTTACCTATCTTTTTTGTGTTGTGGTTGCTACCTGTCACCATATGCTCTCTCTCTCTCTCTCTCTGTCCAAGATCACAACCTGATTATTTGTGAATGCATCTCCAGTATTACGCACGTTCTTCCATCGAAATTTCGCCGTCGATGTTGACTCATCCTTGAGTGTAGGGGCTGTTAATTTTCATCATCATCGGTCTCTGTTCAGAATCGGCCTACGTCATCAGGTTCAGGACAATACTCCTACCCCAAATATGCATTGTCGGAGATGTCCATGTCTATTTGGAGGCCTATTAGGCAAGAGGCGTGACCTGTGACCCAGACCTAAAAATGGAGGGCAGGAATGGTCTAATTTCAGAACCGTCTTTGTTGACACGCTTTTAGCCTACTGTAGTACATATCTGGCTCTTGCATCAGCGTAGAAATGGTCAATGTCCAGTCTCGTTGAACAAGGGTAAGTGTTTACGGTAACGCCTATTTAAAGTGTGATGGTTTTGAGGGAATTGATTTGCAGGTTATTATATGTCGGTTTCTTCAGAATTAAACGGATACAAAAACGTTGGCGACATTCATTTATTTCCCCCTATATTTCGGCGTCTGTAATACTCTTGATAGGCTGCTATCCGAATGCGATGGCAAGTTTGAAATGAAATATTCTGTTCGGTATGTTATGTAAACGGGAGTTGTGGAGGAATGACTAAATAAAACATAAACGTTTAAAATATCTCTGAAAGCAGATGTTAGGAAAATATTTTCTGAAGTGTTGAACCTCTTTATGGTTCAAGGTTCAAGATTTATTTGCACAACTATGCCGTTAAGGCTAAAGGCAAAAGAACACAGCATTTATAAGAGACAATAAACTACAAGCATTTAAATATATGCGAGAAACTACATGTATAAACCTGATAGACTGCATCCCACCGGATATTGGTTGACCAATAGTAATACCAGAAGTCCATACAAACTTTTATGAACTTCTGATAATACCTGTACTTTTGTATATCTATATTATGAAACATTGCTGCTCATGTGTATTGACTAAAAGATTCATAGGTATATTTTGCAACTGCGTCCAAAAAAACTTGGTCAGTATTACACATTAAATCTACAAATACTGATTTGATATCGCTGTCTAGTAGCTCTGGAATTTACCATCGAAAATAACCTGGCAAGTCTATCCCTATGAAAAATACAATCTAATAAGAAATGCGATTCTGTTTCGATCACCCCACAGAGAGGGGGCATAGACGTTCATCTCTGGTTGTGCTCTTTTGAAATCGACCACGCTCAATACGGGGCGGATGGGCACTGATTCGCAGCTTAAACAAAGCCGATTGATGATTCTACCACTTCACACATGATCCAAACACGCTGTAGGTCCTATTTGATATCGGTGATAAATACTGTCTTCGCATATATACGTATACACACGCACAGACGAAAACACATATGTGTACATAATAAATATATGTATATATACAAGTATATAGGTATACACGTATATATGCATAGATCTAATTCATGGTATCATACATGACGGACTTACCCATTCTTCAATTTGTTCAAGGTATGCCTTATACAGTAATGATGAGTGGTCTGCACTTAAAAAATGAAAGAAAAAAATTAAACTCTTCATAATTGATGACAGTATTAGTGGGGCTCTACTTAGTTCTCCCAGCACTGCCAACTTCACAGATACGAAGTGAACACCAAGAAGATACTTGCAAAATTTGACGACTAGACTCCAGGATATTATGACTGAACATGACATCGTCTAAAAACTGTTGACCTAAGCTATATCCGACAATGACTTCTTAGCCATACAGCAAGATGGGCTTAACTAAACTGTCAAACAGTTTATAGCTGGTATTAATGTTAATATCGTATAAGTCTAAACTATTCCTAATGGAAAATATAGCCTTATTGGCGAGGTTGTCTACTGCCTTATTGAGTTTACCATTACTGTATAAATGTAGACCCAAATATTTATAATTATTAACACACAACAGAGCATGTCCATTAATATGGAAAAAACGTTTGATACATTGATTTTGTCCAAAGATAATCACTTGAGATTTCTTTAGGTTAATTCATAGACCCCTTTTTTGACAATAAACTTGACGCGCGACGGAAAAGGGCGACGTCGCGTTTTGAAAGGCGACGTCGCGTTTTGAAAGGCGACGTCGCGCGTTGACTTTTACAATGTTAGGAGATGGGGCAATTGGCCCAAATAAGACACCATAAGCTTTGGCCTATCTCTTTAGCATTGCAAAAGGCGACGCGCGACGGAGAGGGCCCTTTTCCGTCGCGCGTCGCGCGTCGCCCTTTTGCAAGTCGACGCGCGAGATCAAAATGGCCCAAATAGAACACCATACATTATAGTAGAAATATCTTTGTTTCAGGTGGCTGTACATATGACGACCGTTCAAGCTCGTCGTTTTCTCCTGCACCTGAGCGCACCGCTGTACAGTTATCGGACACGAATATAACCTTGTGTACTTGTAAGGAGAGATGTACAGAGGTATTACCTGACATCAACGGACATGAATGTTGGGCCGTCGTGCACACCACAACAAATTGTACTCTGTACTTCTCTTCTTCGCCGGTCACTATGATGGACCCTGCTGCCCGTCTGGATGTAGGCAATGAATCCACAGCCTCAGTTCGAGTATGCTATGAAGGTAATGTACATGTGAATTAAATCTCACACAGTGAAAATCTGTAACGTTCACTGAGTCAATATTGGATTTATTAAAGTTTTCTGCTGGTGTTTTTTTCTTTTTTTTTCTTGAAAACCAAACACCAATAACTTGTCAAAACTTTGATGGACTAAATCTTGATCAATGACTGTGGCAACATCACCACTGTTTATCACCCAAGTCCGGCGGTGAGAGGCGGTTAATACAGGGATTGAGTATCGGAATGTGGTGTATAATCTCCCGTACAAATCACAGGAAAGTACATTTTACACGGGTCTTCAAGTTGCCTGATTGTCTACCCTTCTAACATGATTATACTGGTATGTCCTGGGGAGAAAACGAATTGGCTAACAATTGGGCGGATAACCTTCTGATTTCAGGACGTACTGAATTTATATATGGCTATGTATAGATATGATTATCAGAACACCTTGTGAGATTGTGTACATCTGTTACATACATGTATTGCAGGGTAATACGGCTTGTAGTTTTGAGACTATGATCATGGTTGATTGCATTATGTTTCTTACCGTTATTGGCATAAAGATGACATATCGCGTCCAAGATAACAAGGCTATGTCTTATAACTCTCCGTATTCCAGTCTGAAAGTGGGGTGGGACTTCTCAGTGGAGTGATATGGTTGCTTTTTAGTCGCCAGACGTCGTCAACTTCTCACATGTCTTACACATTTCTCCAATTTACTTCTCTTCTATGACTCCAATCGCCTTTAAAGAAGAATGACGACAGTGGTAGTTAGTAATTGCCGTCATAAGTACCATAAATGTAACTCAGAACAACAAACTTCCACTATTTGGTATCAAATTTCGAAACTTGTCTACGGCGCTGCAACACAAGTAGTAAAATCACATTGTAGTGACATGGTCGCTATCGCTTGTTGTGGCTGATCTTTTGTCTACGTCAAACTTATAACTATTTAGATCTAACGACAAATATGGTTTCTCTCTTGTACAGCTACTGTCAATTCCAGCGATATACCAGCTGATCTGATCGACAAAACTAACAGTGACACTCCGATGAACACCTGTTTCCCGTATAAAAAATCATCTGAAGTGACGACCTCACCATGTTCAGAATCCTCGACATTATCTCTAGCTCAGTCCTTCACTACTTCTGAACAATCCAGCTCGGCCACAACAACCGATGAAGGTGAATAATGAACACATCATACTTAGAGATAACGGTACTTCTTCAGAACACGTGTGATTGTCTCGTTTTCCCTTTGCATTTCACCTTTAATGTTACATGGTCACAAAGGAGCAGGGAGACAATGAGTATGGTTCCGAAGCAACAGCACCCTTTTTTCTTGGGCAGATCGTGCGAATACACGTCAAGTTTTGACAACAGTTTTAGAAACAAGCTCTGTAAGCGAACAAGGTTCAAACGCTTCCCGATAACTTGGGTGATTTCAACTCAACCTCTTCGTATCATGTCTATATATGCATATGCGACGACATTTTCATCGGGCAAAAAATGTTATAAATCTCTAAGACGGCAGGAACGATGCATGTATGACACAGAAAGTATAACATTGAGACATGTGGAATAGGAATACGAGACAACCAAGTAGAACAATAGATCTAGAACCAGGACGTTAGGTGGTATACATGTTCTGCCTGCGTAACGAACCCTTACATGAAGTATCGCCCGATTCCGGTCGGATCAGATCTCGTACGGGACCGGACTCAGTAACCGTGCATGTTATAACAATGTTGCCTGTATACCAAAAATTGTGACTATCAACTGTACTCAAACATTTCATAATGAAAGAACACAAATATCTAATCTATTTGCCTTTTTTCCGCCTTATCCAGTCACTACCACGCAACTAGCCACAACAACGACGCCTGCTCAATTCAGTCCCGAGATAACAACAGGCGATTTGGATACCACCAGTCCGGAATCTACCAGCGAAGCAGGTATTATTTTATTTTTCTATAGAAACAGGCATAATCAGAAAGCATAACACCAAAATAAGATATGACGTTAAGTCTCGCGCCAGCAACAAAATCCTGGACACAAATAATGAAATAGTTTCTCTGCTTGCGAAAGGTTTGCAAATAGCAATGACTTTAAGGGACAGAAATGTCTTCTCGTCGACAAACTATGTGCTGGTGGTAAATTTGTCTGCTACAGGATCAGTCTGATGTATGTATGTAACCATGGTAACGTATGTGGTATCTTTCTCTATCATGATATCAGTTAGATGTATATATGGCGAAAAGAAACGAGGGCATCCTGACCCTTATTCCCTCGAACCAAAGGGCAAGGGGCGCTAACTCCTACCACAACCGCGTTTGAGAGAATGTGAATGCGCTTTTACTACTACTGTGATTCATACATGCGTTATTGGCTTGCCTTTCTTTGTTTAATTTAAATACCGCTAATTTTAACACTCAAATTTAACACAGAATCGTATCTTGTTCTCTTTTTCCGCCCTATCCAGTAACGACCATTGAACAAACAGGAACATCGAAGGAGTGTACCGAAAGCGGCACCAGTACTAAGGATGGCCCACATTCCCTCTCGCCAACTGAAGAGTCAACCCCGCCATCTATCAAAAGCGGCACCAGTACTGGCCCAAATTCCCTCTCGCCAACTGAAGAGTCAAACCCGCCATCTACCGAAAGC
Organism: Hanleya hanleyi; assembly: GCA_036873755.1. Lineage (NCBI taxonomy): Eukaryota > Metazoa > Mollusca > Polyplacophora > Lepidopleurida > Hanleyidae > Hanleya > Hanleya hanleyi. The sequence goes on along the minus strand of JAVTVY010049832.1, from coordinate 18,494 downwards.
GGCACCAGTACTGGCCCAAATTCCCTCTCGCCAACTGAAGAGTCAAACCCGCCATCTACCGAAAGCGGCACCAGTACTGTCCCAAATTCCCTCTCGCCAACTGAAGAGTCAAACCCGCCATCTACCGAAAGCGGCACCAGTACTGTCCCAAATTCCCTTTCGCCAACTGAAGAGTCAAACCCGCCATCTACCGAAAGCGGCACCAGTACTGTCCCAAATTCCCTCTCGGCAACTGAAGAGTCAAACCCGCCATCTACCGAAAGCGGCACCAGTACTAGCCCAAATTCCATCTCGCCAACTGAAGAGTCAAACCCGCCATCTACCGAAAGCGGCACCAGTACTGTCCCAAATTCCCTTTCGCCAACTGAAGAGTCAAACCCGCCATCTACCGAAAGCGGCACCAGTACTGTCCCAAATTCCCTCTCGCCAACTGAAGAGTCAAACCCGCCATCTACCGAAAGCGGCACCAGTACTGTCCCAAATTCCCTCTCGCCAACTGAAGAGTCAAACCCGCCATCTACCGAAAGCGGCACCAGTACTAGCCCAAATTCCATCTCGCCAACTGAAGAGTCAAACCCGCCATCTACCGAAAGCGGCACCAGTACTGGCCCAAATTCCCTTTCGCCAACTGAAGAGTCAAACCCGCCATCTACCGAAAGCGGCACCAGTACTGTCCCAAATTCCCTCTCGCCAACTGAAGAGTCAAACCCGCCATCTACCGAAAGCGGCACCAGTACTGTCCCAAATTCCCTTTCGCCAACTGAAGAGTCAAACCCGGCATCTACCGAAAGCGGCACCAGTACTGTCTCAAATTCCCTCTCGCCAACTGAAGAGTCAAACCCGCCATCTACCGAAAGCGGCACCAGTACTGTCCCAAATTCCCTTTCGCCAACTGAAGAGTCAAACCCGCCATCTACCGAAAGCGGCACCAGTACTGTCCCAAATTCCCTCTCGCCAACTGAAGAGTCAAACCCGCCATCTACCGAAAGCGGCACCAGTACTAGCCCAAATTCCATCTCGCCAACTGAAGAGTCAAACCCGCCATCTACCGAAAGCGGCACCTGGGCACACTTGCATGAAACTTCGTACGACGTGTTTTCATCGTAAGTCCCTTAAGGTCACCTTTGGGCTCACCTTAGCGTAAAGTCCGCTTTCATGAAACTTCGTAACTCTAAGGTGACCGTAAAGTTCACCTTAAATTTAAGGTGAGTCTAAAGCTATCGTAAATAAAAAAACTTGTCGTAACTTCCTCAAATCCAATATGGCGGCGTTGTTGTTGGGTCGACGTTACATACGTAGGGAACGTGTTTTCCGGGATAGGTCAAATCCACTAGATATTTATGACGACGACGGACTTATCAAACGTTATAGGATGGATCGTCCCTCAATTCTTAGTTTAGTTGATGCCATAGAAGGCAGTCTTGATAGGAAAACCGACCGCTCATTTTCAATTCCTGCCACTTTACAAGTATTGACTGCTTTACGCTTTTATGCGACAGGTTCTTTCCAATTGCTGATTGCCGACGTGCACGGCATCAGTGTTGCCACTGTATCTCGTTGTATCCATGATGTCAGTGAGGCGATAGCTCACAGTAATCATCCCCAGTTAAAATTTCGTTTCCCTCAAACACCTGCCGAGAGGAGAACTGCCTCGGAGGACTTCCATAAGTTAGCAGGTTTTCCCAAAGTTATCGGGTGCATAGACTGCACACAAATTGCGATAAAGTCACCAACTTTGAATGAAGCAGCATACGTTTGCAGGAAAAATTTCCATTCATTGAATGTGCAAGCAACAAACGATGCACAGCTGAGGTAATATTTGCTTCCGCCCAACCAATCTCATTATAGATTTATAGCTTCACTTGTATGTCAGATACGACATTCAGCCCAGGTTGTCCAGAGAAAAAGTTCTGTATCAATAATCCAGAGAGAGAATTTCAATTAAGGTTTAATGTCACATTCAGCAATACTTCAGATGTATAGCGACAATCAAACAAAATTCTAACCATTCCAAGAAAAATAATTAAGCCAGCAAGGTCTATTGAACACAACATATTAAACTATTATGCAACAAAACGATTACTTTCAAATCATATGTACTGTTTTATTTTTTAGTTAGATCTAGCATCAATTCTGAAACAGGCATGAAATGAAAAAAAAAACATGAAATAATTTTATTTCTTGCAAGACAGGAGTGCCAGCAATCAATTTATAGTTATGATGCTCTGTGCATGAATATTATTTTCACTGACATTAGGCCATATTAGTATTCCTTAATCCAAACTAATTTCCGTCATGGTCGTTTCGTAGAGCATAAATGTATTCAACCACAAATTAAGATCAGCTGTGACAAATGGTTTAAGATGCTCAGTGGATGACTTTGACTAATGTTTGGCATAACGTACCAACCCAACCCATTTGTATCCCTAGCTCGAAAGGCGGGAGGACCACGTCTCACATACTATTGGATGAAAAACTCCCAAACTTACATGAAAGATACTTATAGTACCTGGCAGATGTACACTGTCAGTACATGTCAATGATTTTTCATGGAATTATGACCCTTTATCCCATGAATTAATTTTTTTCCCAGACTACATGGTCACTGTACCATTTAACAAATAACTTCGAAACTTACATGGAAGATGCTTTAATTAACTTGCTGCTGTACACTGTCAGATTTTGTACCCGTTTTGAAATTTCGAAAAGCCCCATCAAATATTTGGTCTCAATAGCAATAATTTGGAGTTGCTAGTGTAATTGGCCTAAATACATTATCTGGCTGTACATGTATCTCACTGAATCATTTGCATAGAAGTTTGAAATTTTCCTGGTATATGCTTAGTATCATGATGTAGGTGAAATATTAATAGTATATGGTATGCTTATTATCAGGATTGTTACCCATGTTTATATTTTCCAGAGCTATGGCCCTTCAACGTCAATAAATGCTTGACCTGTGTAATGCATTTATTCCACTAACTTCCAAACTAATTTTCAAAGAAATAAAATACTCACCTGATGAATGATTAGTGTTATATAGACATGAAGTGTGTTTTTTTTTTAGGCTGGGGTTGGTGGGGGGAGGAGGGAATACATCAAAGCAGTCGGATCAAGGCAATGTCTTACATTATTGTAGAGAAAAAAGTTTCTATGCTGATATAATCTTTTTCTTTTGTACATTTTATTTGACTAGACTGTAAACATCTCGCAGAGTCAATTAAGCAAAATCTAAATATAGACAATAACAATTCTTTTATGAGTTTAACCTTTAAGCCAATATGTGTACCCTACTCATAATTAATTATCCAGACCAAATTCAAATGCTACCCATCTTTTTGAGAAGTATTTTTACTGGGATACCTAAAAAGATGTTGGACCTAGATGAACATGACTGACTTAGCTGAAAACTTAGTGATAAACTTAGGTTGCATGGTATGATGATCAAAGTATGCATATCATTTGTGGTTCTCAACGAATGACATAGGGGCCTCTTATGATTTTAATAAGACTTATTAAACCTAATGATTTGTTTATCATCACCTACTTGCCAGGAGAGGGGTAGAGGTGGGCAGATATTTTTTTTCAAATTTTAGTTGACACAAGCTAACATATACAACAGATGCATTGGAACAAAGTGATAGGTGAATTGTTAACTCTGTTAACTAAATACATATGTTATAATTGTTCTGTGATTATAGTTTTGAAGGTTAACATTAGCTGCATGAATTAGCTCTTTAATCTTTGGCGAAACATGTGTCATAGGACTTTCACGCTTGTCACCACACATTGCAAAAACAACAAGACACTACAGAATGAAACAAGAGCCTAAGAGGCTTCAATATACACCCATACATGTAGAATTACACTGGTCCAAATTTCAATGCTGTTCAATTGCCTTGGTCCCACTTGGTAGCTGGCATTCCAGAGAAAAGTCTAAGGTTTTGTGTTTATGAGAAGGTAACATTTATGCAGCCAATTATTGAATGATAAACTAAAAGGGGCTTAACCCTTGGTAACCTTGAAACAAAAGCAGAGAGCTCACATATCCCACCATGAAATCGACAAACACAAGTATTAATTTTTCTTCAAATAGCTTCCCGTCATATGAGATAATTCTTCATGAACGAAGAAAAATGTGAAGAAAGTGATGAAGTAAACCTTTGTTCTTGAGTTAATAATGAGACATGAGGTTCAAGAAGGTTTCCTCTCCCAGTTAAAATAGTAAATGCATGGTTTTATTTTACAGCAGTTTAACTGAATGTAGCTGTTTCATACATGTATCAGTCAGGAGAGATATCCACAGGAGAAATGCCATATACATGTAGGGGAGACAACTCTGAATAGTCCAACCAAACAAATCAGTTACACTGGATTCAGTTTTGGGGTACTGATCTTGATGTTTGACCTACTGAACTCAAAATGAACAGGGTACCTTGTTTGCCTTTCGAGTAAGGTATACCTAATGCTTGGTACCAATCCATACCTAGTAACGAGATATCGCACAGACAACAAATGTTAATGAATGGATAGATTGACAGAACTCACCATCGGATTATGCCACCTTGTCAACTTGAAATGATTTCCTGATCTTGGAGTGACCTTGACATTTGACCTGGACTTAAATTTTGGTACACGACCCATCATCTACAGACACACAAAATCAGGTCTTTTTTAGAATTTCAGGATATGAGGTCACTGTGACCTTGATCTTTGACCTACATTTGGGTACGTGACACATCATGTCCCCTTAATGTATCTACTGACACAAAAGAATTACTTTTTATGATTTCTTGATTTTGGGAGGCACAGTGACCTTTGATCTTGGCCTAATTTTTGGTATGCATCACATCTTTCCCCCCTACTGAATCCACTCATCGAAATTGGAACTGTATATAGAAAACTGTCATTGATCAAGGAATCCCTGTTTGAGGGCCAAAGACCTCGACCTAAATTTTGGTAAGCAACACATCGTCTACACCTCGTGTATCCACTCACAAAAAATTGCAACTGTGGATAGAAAATGGTCAGAGATATAGACTGAACACGAATGGTTCAGTGATATCCTGGTTTTAGGCCAGTAACCTTTGACCTCTGACTGTGACCTCCATTTTGGTACATGACACATCGTCTCCCCTTCAGGGTATCCACTCACCAAAATTGGAAATGTAGATAGAAAACTGTCCCAGATATAGACCAAACACGGGGGAAGGACAAACGGACGATGCCTGTCAGTGTGTGTACCGGTATGAGGTTATTGGGTGGGACAATATGATCTTTGCTTAGTTTAGGAGATAGGGTTAGGGGAAATCAACAAATTAAAAGAATGCCAGTCTTGTATAATATTATAATTTAATAACACAAATTGTGATACACAGAACTGACAACATACATCAAAGAAGAACAAACAGGCATGCATATTTTCCACAGAAACATATAGTAAATGTCTTTCATGAATCACCACACTACAATCTACTAAACCTTTTTGCACCACATTAGCTAATTTCTTTAGAAGTCAGATGAGACAAGACAAAAGAAATAGTACTAATCTGACATAAAATAAATTATTTCAGGTGAAATTGCGGACAGTGTGGAAATAAAAAATATGAATAGCATGATATACATGCATGTGAACCACCAAGGTTGGCATTTTGGCTTCAGAAATTTGATCTGTGAGTGTCATTCAAACAGGCATGACAGGAGAAAGAGAGCACAGGTACTTCCATCTACCATTCTATGTTCCACCCCCAACCCTATACTATCAGTTATGATGTTTGTTTGAGGGGGCATACAAACTATTTACATGGTCAGTGTGGGGAATTCTTATCGGTCGAGCCGTCAGGCGAGACCGATAAGAATTCCCCACACTGACCATGTAAATAGTTCGTATGCCCCCTCAAACAAACATCATAACGATTTTATTATGCCGAAGAGCCTTTGTTTAAGCCGAAAACGCGACGACAACAACAATTAAATGCGGTTTGTTTTCGTAAGACAACTTCAACTGATTCACATTTCCTGACCTAATACGAAAGAGTCGCGCATGCCCACAACGTCTTTGGGTTGAAAGCAAACGCTGAGGCGCAACGTCACAAAGCCATTGATACGACGTAGCTCTTCGTTTTGTGACGTGTCGGCTGTGTGACGTTGCATTGAAGGACAGGCTACGTCAATTCCACCTTCCACTATGGTAACGTTAACACGTGATTGTTCGTATTAGGTGTGTGGCTGCCCTAATACGAACTATTTATGGGATGGCAATTGACCAATCGGCTATCAAACAAGCTACTCTGAGGCGTAATAATATTCTATCTACCGTTCTATGTTCCACCCCCAACCCTATACTATATAGTATGTTGGGGGTGGAACATAGAACGGTAGATAGAAGCACCTGTGAGAGAGATAACACAGCAAGGAAGCAATCAGAGATTGCTCAATTGTATGCCCCCCCCTGGAGGCCTAATTTGGCTAATTATAAAAATTCTGTTTCAGTCACTTTTTTCGGCATGCCTCGCATAATACATGTACATATTCCACCCGGGGCTTTCGCCAAATTCAGAAATGTGACCTGGTTATGAGACCTACATTCCTTGGGAGTATATAGTGGTGAAATTATGAAGCGATCGTGAACTTTGAATTTTGCATCCAATTCACTCTTTTTGGGGCAATTTCATACTTCAGGACCTATGTGATCTACTTTGGAATGTGCTTTGGACAAATAAATATATCCCATTCATTTAGGTTTGATGAACGGAGGGCCATAACTCTTGAAAATATAACCGAAAGCAGAGAAACTTCACGTTGCACAACTATGGGGTACTTACCACATATCCTGCAAATTTCATACTTGTCCATACAATATTAACTGAGATCCAGCCTGGACAAGTCCCAATTTCATAAAGACCTGATGAACAAAGGGCCATAACTCTTGAAAATATATGCGAAACGCGAAGAAACTTCACGCTGCACAACTACAGGGCATTGGCCACATACCCTGCAAATTTCATAGTTGTCCATACAATATTAACCAAGATCCAGCCCGGACAAGCCCCAATTCACGGAGATCTCAGGAACAAAGGGCCATAACTCTTGAAAATATAGGCGAAACGGGGAGAAACTTTACGCTGCACAACTGTGGGTCACTGACCACATGTCATGCAAATTTCATACTTGTTCATACAATATTAACCAACATTCAGCCCGGACAAGTCCCATTCACAGAGATTTCAGAAAAAGGGCCATAACTCTTGAAAATGATACCGGAACTCAGAAAAAACTCTACGCTGCACAACTTTGAGCCACTGGCCATATTCCATGCAAGTTTCAATCCTGTCCATCCATTATTAACCGAGATATCGCGCAGACAAGAAATTCGGACGGACAGACGGACGGACAAAGCGATCGCTATATGCCCCCCTCTCTAGTTAGAGGGGGGGCATAATTAAGGTTTAAATCAAACCGACACAAAATAGCTATGATTAACTGACATAAAATTTTGTTCCCCGTCATACCGGTGTTGAGGAAAACAGTTCACAAGCATGGTGAAGAGCCCTCTCCAAGAGAATGAGAAGTACATTATTGAAAGATTGGCTTTAATATAGACATGAAAAGCAGCAACATTTCAACTGCAAATGTTATAATTTTTGCAGAACAAGCTGAACAGGTAGCAGGTCCTCTGCCAAGCAGCCTGTTTGAGAGCATACAGCATATACGCTTCCAATATCTCCTTAAATATAACTTGAAAAGTGGATATGTGTATGTGGAAAGAGGCATTTATCTGGAATTGTTGAGACAAGTTGAGGAGGTTTGGGAAGCAGTAATGGGTAGTGTAACACTGGAATGTAAGTCTGTAGTTGTATATGGATTTGTCCCATGGATGGTGAGGTTTATAAATCGATGGGTGGAATAGACAAAGATATTGCATTAACAACACAGATGGGTACAATATGGGTGAGTGAAATCCAAGATGGTCAATGGCAGCCATCTCGGATTACATACTACCTCAATGAAAATCAATACCAATGGCCATCTAACTGATGTGAAGCACCTTCTCTCGTTTGAAGTCAATCGGACGAATTGTTGCAGGACAAGATGCAGGACGGATGAAATCCAAGATGATCAATGTTGGCCATCTTGGAGTACGAACCAATAAAAAATGGTCGAATTGTTCTCGATATGTTCACAAGATGCGACACGGATGGAATCCAATATGGTCAATATCAGCCATCTTGGATTACGTACCTCATCGAAAATCAATACCAATGGCCATCTAACTGAGGTCAAAAACCTTAAGTTTGAAGTCGATTGGTCGAATTGTTCTCGAGATATTGCATTCATGAGATGTGGGACAGATGGAATGTAATATGATCCATGGCAGCCATCTTGGATTAGGTAACTCAGTGATGATCAATACCAATGATGTGAAGAACATTTCCCAAGTTTGAACTTGATTGGTCGAATTGTTCTCGATATATCATGTATATCGCGTTCACAAGATGTCAGATGGCTAGCATTTCCAAGTCCTCCCACCACTTCGTGGCGGAGGACAAAAAGGGGAGACAAGTGTAGTCGTACAGATTCCATAGGGAAGATGACTGTAGTGAGTGAGGAAGAGAGAGAGAGAGAGAATTACAGTTTAGAGTCACATTCAGCAATAAGTGAGTGACTGAACAGGATATGTTGCTTTCAACACCTACCTAACAGTACCCAAATGTTTTCATGGTTGATACAGGGAACACATATTATTGTTGCCTAGACATGCAAAACATGCATTTTCTTTTGCATTTCAGATTTACTAGTGTGGTTGCGAAATACCCAGGAGCGGCACATGACTCATTCATTCTGGGTCAGAGCGGAGTTGCACGTCGATTTCAAGCTGGAGATTTTCAGGATAGCATCCTTCTCGGGGACAGTGGATATCCACTGAGACCCTGGCTAATGATTCCCTATGGTCAGCCAGGAACTCGTGGGGAGCGACACTACAATAAGTCTCTGAAGACCACCAGGTGTTCAGTTGAGAGAGCATTTGGGGTTCTCAAATCCAGATTTAGGTACTGGTTCAGCATGAGTGTTATGAGAAACTATATAATATGATCACTTCAGAACACAAAGCCTACAATGTAATTATCATGAATAAAAAAGGAAATAATGTAGGCTAACATAAGACTTCAACTGACTACAAGGTGAAGAGATACATGTATGGACACTATACATGTATAAACGCTTATCAATATATATCTGTAGGCCTTTGTTTTGAATGAAGTGGTCTAATTATGAGAGCACTGAACCGTTAAGATGTAATCTTCAACATTTTTTTGCTTAATCATTATTTCATTTCATTATTCGTTAATTTCTTCAATAATTGGACTGGTTTATATTTCTTTTCAGTTTACCATATTGCAGACAACAAAATCCTGAATTAACGGACTGCACCATGAACTTTTAATCCATTTATTCATTATTTCATTTGATTATCCATTAATTTCTTCGATAATTATACTTGTTTACATTTCTTTTCAGTTTACTACATTGCAGTACTACAAAATCCTGAATTTGTACGGACTGTACCATGTACTTGTAATCCATTTATTCATTATTTCATTTCATTATCCATTAAAATTGTTTACATTTCTTTTCAGTTTAGTATATTGCAGTACTACAAAATCCCGAATTTATAGGGACTGGACCATGAACTTATAATCCATTTCTTCGTTCTTTCATTTGATTATCCATTAATTACTTCAATAATTATACAACTTTATACTTCTTTTCAGTTTACCATATCGCAGTAATACAAAATCCTGATTTTCTAGGGACTGGACTATGAACTCTTAATTTATTTATTCATGTTGATGTAATATTACAATATAAGAAATGCAAGTTTCCTAGTGCGAAATCTCATTATATCACTCAAGATCTTGCACAACTTCTATTTGAAATTACACCATAAAGTCAATAATACCAAATCTTGTGGCTATAGACAGAACCAGCAGTTTTTGAATTAGGGGTCAGGCATTCACATATTACATTATAACAAGTACCCATACATGAAGTACAGAAACAGTGGATTTGGCATTTCTTTTTTATCTGATCATGTGTTCCCTTGTACCACCTGGAAGTAAAGCATAGAAACATGGGTGGGCCTAAAACTATAAAGAATTAAAAAGTATATGTATATATAGCAATGCTGTTTATATACATGTAGGCTAACAGCCAGTATGTTTTGTTTCAGGAATATGTAATTAGTAATGTTTAAGAGATATTCACAACATTGCACTTAACTCTTGAAATCCTGCCTATATTAAGATGGACACATCCCAAGTCCGAATCACCAGTAATTTTCTCCACTAAGTAGGTCAGCTCAGAACTTGCTGGTAATAGTCCCCCAATGCACATTCATGCCAAAAATCAAGGCTCTAATGTCAACGGTTCTCCTTATTTTGCCAGCTAGAGAAAGGATTCGGATAGACTGACTCGCTGACAACATATCTCTTCGTCAAAACTTTTAATTTTTCATTTGGGTTCTCCTTTCATGTTTGACTACCATGCTAATCCACCTACTAACAAATATTTCCTAATTTATAGGTGTCTTCATCACAAGTCTGGAGGATGTCTGATGTATTCCGAGGAACGGTGCACCACCATTATTGTATCAACTATTAAAATACATAATTTTTGCATAACACAGAATGTTCCCCTGGGCGAGTATGATCCGGATGATGAAGATGATGAGGAAGAATATGAGGGGACCATGCACGACGGAAATCGAGTTAGGGAAACAATAGTGATGCAACGGTTTTCTCGTTAACTAGACATACGATAATTTCCCTAATAATTCGATCACAGGAAGTGCAGCATTAATGGCTTATCTCTGGCAATATTTTTCATGGCAGCAACTGTAAAGTGTCATATTTTGTCATTATATGACTTTTCTTAAATTTGAATGCAAAATGGGAATGTTACTCTCTATGTTTGAATAACATTGAAAGTTGAAAAGTGAACTTCCTGTGATTGAATTATTAGGGGAATTACCGTATATGCTTTACTGATATTTGCCACAAACACAGGTGATATCCAATAACTTCACAATTTTAAATGGACTTCATAAGAATCAGAATCTTACTTATATGACGAAATAAAATATGCCATTATTTGTCTATTATCTCTACTTTACCAGGTGACATCATGGAAGATCATTTCCTTTGAATATTTGTTCCAGACCCGATTCTGATCTAGCCCCTATTAGATATTTGGATGCTGCCACTCGCATTCAGTGCCCTTGCCGCAAAAAAAACCCTCAAAAACCCTGAAAATTCTTTCCTTTTCAGCTGTGAAGAAAATGATGAAGTCAATCTTTGTTCTTGAGTTAATAAACAGATATGAAGTTCACGAAGCAGGGTTAAATGCAGGATTTTCGCCAAAGTCCTTGTTTGAAAATAGCTTTGTCATTATTTGAAAGAGCTAATTTTGCAAAATGGCTAATATCACTCAAATGGAGTTGAACATGCCAAAACATTGTCAGTTTGTGTTCTTTGAGTGTTTTACACAAACTAGTGTGCCTTTTGCCCCTGATATTCACTTTAATCTAGGAGTTTTCTAAAATAAAGTCATTTGATTTTGTGGAAGAAAGGTCATTTGATTTTATAGTTGTGTCCTTTTTAAGGACGCTGTGAGACCCTGTATCTAACCAGTTTAATTAGTAAATGTATGGTTTCTATTTCACAACAGCTTAACTGAATGAGGGGAGACAACTGCACAGGACAAATGCCATATGCATGTATTAGATACAACTTGAGGAATAGTGTAACCTATATAGTCAGTTGAATGATTCAGTTTTGAGGTACTGTGACCTTGACATTTGACCTATTCACTTCAAAATGAATAGGATTCCTCTGTGTCCCACGAGTGATGTAAACTCAAAGTTTGGTATCAATCCATACCTTGAAACTGAAAATGTTAATGGTGGATAGACAGACAGAACTCACCATCACATTATACGACCTCAACCTCGACATATAAAACATGAGATTGATCTAATCAAAAAAACCCCGCTTTCCCCAAGTGATTGTGACCCATGTGTAGTGTGAATTGGTGAAGAGATAGTTCTATGTGGGATGATCAATATATACGGGTAGTACATTCAGGCAAATTGGACAGAAATAGAAAATTATATATCTGTAAAGGGGCATAACTCTGTAAAATATGGGTCGAGGGGTGCCACTTTCGATAGGCGTCTGACTTAGCACTCTGTAGAATAAGAACCGAGACGAATAAGCTGTACCGAACATGGATCTGCAGATTGAACTTGTAAATTCAGCTACAGATAACAAAATTGGAGATTATTACATCCGAAAGGGGCATAACTCCATAAGCCGAGGCGAGTAATCCTTTGTTGGCTTCTGATTTACGTGAAGATAAATAGATGTAACAAGTTTGGTTGCCATGCATGAAACGGTTCTGTAGATATCACGGTAATGGACATATGGACAGCCGTACATAACGACGACAACACCCCTAGGCCAAAGTTGGCTGAGGGGTAAAAACCTGATCATTTCTTGGGAGGGAACACCCACACTGACAACATCCTGCTTCCCCCTCTCACAATATTCCCCCTTACTTCGATAGGCGAGATAAAAATGATTACATAGTGAGAAAAATCATTAAAAGTACATGTTTGTTTAAAGTGAGAATCAAGAATATCCTATAATATTAATACTAAATTAAGTTAATTACTGGCGAAACACAGTTACATTTTACTTTCATCATATGAAACCTCTGTCTCTCTAACTCCAATCTTTCTGCCTCCATGGCGAACCTCCCCTCCTCCAACTTCATCCACTTGGCTGTAGTATCTTCGAGTAAATCAAACATCTTCTGATGAAGAGCAAATACACTCTTCTCGATTTGAAGACGCTCAGCCTCGTGCTCCAATATGGGGTCAATGCGATTCTTTCTCTTGCCTACAAATAAATTGTACATAATTAACAGCAAGAAATAATGGTCATATGAAGGGATGTAGCAGAGATTGCGATTGGCTGTGTAGTTTATACTCTGTATCACCATGATCACTATCATCATGTTTGGCAATGGGAGGCTTGCACTATTATAGGACAAGATGATATTAAAGTTCTAGTTCTGTCAGTTGATCGGTTAACTAAGTGATACCAAACGGGCTGAAATAGACAAAAAAAGAATGAACGGTCATATAATCTCATTAGATTGTTTGTATCGTGCAACACTTGTTCCTGCTGCATTGTTTATTTTCTAATATGTGTCGATCCCCCCATGTGGATATTACATCATCTGGCATGAAGGAATTTAAAATGTACATATCAGTAATTATGAATATGTTCATTTATGATGTATATATTGCAGCAATACTCCATGAAGGACATTTCACACAAAAATTGATGGTAATATGTGCCACATGTATTGCAAGAAAAATGAGCAATATACCACTGATACATGCATGGCTGTAAATGATTTTTCACCATGTTATAAACCACCTCTATACATACATGATATATGTATATTATTTGAATGGGGTTTATAAGACCTATGAAGGTTCTAATATCTTGTCAGATCAAAATGGATAAGGTTCTTCCTTGCTCATGGTAATTTCAATCCTAAAATTGTATGTCTGAATATCATTCATCAAGGGCTAAATTGTCAAATGTGTATGTCAAGATTTCCTCGTGATAAACTTTACAAAGTTCTTGTTTTGACATGAATATTCATTAAAAATAAAATACTAGTAGTTTTATTCATGTTGGAACTTGGGCCCATCTGGCCTAATTGAATTTTTATACATGTTTTGAAATTAATATGTGTGCGACAGTGTTTGTTTGAATATTTCCAACTGATACAAATTGAAACTATTTTAAAATGATATATAGTACATGAAGTCATTATATGGCTAGAGTAATTTCAAAAGTTTATATACAAATCAATTTTACATACATACTTCAAAAAACATGTGACAAGAATAAATGTAAATATTTGCTGTTATTTCTGTAAAACTTGCTGATTTAGCTTATCACTACTAGTATATAGCTCATGATAGAATACTATATAGCCTGTGATATCAATATACATGCACCTATTCTGCAGTAAATATTAGTTCATCATAAACTAGCACAGCTTTATTGTGTTGTTTTTACCCCGTGGCTAATTTGTTTGGCCAAGGAGTATTGTCATCGTCCATACACCTGTACATTGCTTTCCCACAATATCCGCATTTCTAACATATTACCATGTTAGAGATAACTTCCAAATGTTGAAAAGTCAATTTACCTGGACAATTAGGCCATACATAATTATATTTATGTTTCCTTTAACAGAGAAGGAAAATTGGCTGAATGCTACCCTCCAGTGTGCAGCAGTTGACCTGAATTAACACCTCAATGAAAAAAGCATCTCCCCTTAAAATACATTGCTGGTCAAAACTGTGATATTAATTGATGCAATAATGAAAAGTCTGCCGACAGCATTTTTTTAAAACAACAATAAAAAACACTCTGTCGGGTTACAGGAAACACAATTATTGTTATGGATGGCCTTAACCTTTGAAAATGCCCCTTTTCAGACATCATTGGTGTCTCATTTTGAGAAATATAAATGTGCTTTGCCACGATATTATGGCATAACTGTTTGGAACAAGTAGTATTAAAATTTTTGCATGAATGACCTCAATTTTCACAAACATGCAAAGTGGCATAACTTCCCAAATTCACACCACATATGCATGTTAATGACATAGGAAACAAGTTCAGCTATTTTAATATTCTCATATATTCATGTCCAAACTACATGGATGCATGGATACTTCTAAACTAGAAGTTGTTATCCATAAGCAATTTGTTTATTTATCTACATGGAGGCATATTAAAAATAAAATCAGAGAATCACCTGATCCCTACAATGAGAATAAATGCTAAATTTGAAAGTTGGGCATATACAAAGAGCATCTGCAAAATGCAAAAGAGTTAAAGTAATTTATACTATTCTTACAACTGAAGGACTGACATACTTCAGTGAGACCCATTATCAAAATTTACCGCTTTTCTCAGTGGTGCTTGGTGGTGGAGTCTGGACAACAACAGAATTCACATCTGCAAATGAAAGATACAATTATCACATATGCCTACAGCAAAAATCCAAAAATGTTGTGTTGGCTTCTCTTTATGTAAATCATGTCAGCCAATATTGGAATACATAGAAATAAACATATCATGTATGAATGATTCACAAAACTAAAAACATTTAGCATCTTTTAGAAGATTTCAATTTTTGGCAATTTGAGCAAGTATAATATTTATTCTGATGTGAAACCACTTTAACAAATTGTGTACCGTCGTATCCTCTATAATCACACAATAGGCTATTGACTTATTGTCCAAACATACACAGATTACAGAACAGGACTTCTGTGGTTCCCTGTTCATTATCCTGCAACCAGAACTTTATCCTTCCCAGATTGAGGTTGAGAAGAACTGAAAGAATCTTGCCAAAGGAAGACTGTTACCAGCTGGCTGATGGATACATGTTAATATCAAAAGGAAAGATTTCATAATATTTGACACTTTCAAGATTATAACACAAGGATTCAATAACGATTGAGGTTTAATAAATACTTTCACTTATGCTACTCAGAGGCTTTCCCAGGGTGTATAGCAAGATGAACCTCCCCGAAATTCCCCTGTTGGCTGATGCTCCAGGTTTTAGGCATTTCAGCCTGGAGAGTAAAAACTCCACACACACCCGGGGGACAAAACGGGGCCATATTGTCCATACATCCCCCAAGAAAACCTGAATATCTAAATAGTTCACAATCTGACATTTCTGAAAATAAAATGAGTTCAGACACATCAGCCTTGCCTCCCTCCCCTTTCTCTCCAAATAGTTACCAGCTGTGGATGTGGAGGCAATAGGTTCAGTTGATCTGGGATCACTTTCGACTGCATGCATGCCCTGGCTCTGGTCATCACTCAAGCTTCCACTTTGTTCAGCATCTACAATGTTCATCATCACAAGGAGTTACATGTTCATTGGTTTGAAAATTATGTTAGGTTTGATATCGAATCTTCATCAAAAATGAATTCAATAGGTTGTCTTCAGCAATTAGTTTTATTTGTCTACCTCAGAGATTGTAAAAAAAATAAAAGAGTTGAACATTTTTTGCATTGTGTATAACAAAACTGACTAAAAATTACTTTGTGACATTGGTAACGTTTAAAATAACTTTGTAATGTCCATTATTGGTCATCTGCAGTATACATGTTTTATATTTCACATTTCACCTGAAATGAGATGGGAATATTCACACCTACAATGTGACCCAAATAGGGCCTTCATGAGTAATCAAAACATTAATATTATTACACAATCCATACCAAGAGAGTCAAATCCTCCTCCAACCCCTTCAATGGCAGTATCTCCAAGCACCGCTATAACCTGCAAAATATAAAAGCAGATTCTTTCATGATGCAACTCCAAAAATATCCTTTACGGTTCAGTTCACACCTGCATGCTGTGAGACTGCAAACAGGCATGGGGTAAGCCATTAATTCTTCAACAAAATCACTGACTATAGAAGAAATACGGTAAATGGGCATACTCGTGCCATTATTTTTATTTCTCGTATAGGTTCCATGTGGACTGTTTTACGGAACCTGCAAGTTGTTTCAGATTGATAGGATGAACTGTATATTACTTAACAGGGAAAGATTGCGATGGATTCCCATGGTTGCAATGTATCATTATGGAACCAGGTTTGTTCATTACTGAAATATTCTCTGGTCTGTCCAATTATTTCACTCGCACCATGTGATCAAATCATTATTCATAACGGTTCAGTACTTCATCTCAATGTCTGTAAGCTCAGTCCGACTTTTGTCCCATGAATATCACCTTCAACTCCAGAGAACTATATCCCCAACTTCACCATAGAAATATGAATAATATTGGGTGATTTTTTGTCTACTTGTAGGTGTGAAACCACTATTAGATTCTGTGTATAGAAGATGAAGCCAAGGATTTGAACTTCCGGTGAACTTGATTGGCCATAAAAGAGTCTCAAGATTTGCATGGTTGGTATTTTTTCTTATAAATTAATTGACTTTAAGAATTATGGAAGGAATCTGGCAACATTTTAGAGAGAAAATTGTGTCCCCATCTTTCATGACCCACCCCCAAGCTGTTTCCATGGCGATATTTGGTCACATCCGGATTTCAGTGTGCTGTAGCTCAAAATCGAGCCGCTCATCAAGGGTCCAGATATCGATATTTTTTTAGGCGAACATACCGTCTCTCTGACAAGGTAGGTCATTAGTACCAACGAAATATTGGGAACCCCTTTTTCTGGGGATGTGCCCAGCTCATTTATTACATAAAAAGGAAGGACAATTAATAGTGGTTTCTAACCTTTAGGCAGATTTTAATATTTTGTTGTTATTGTTGAAAACTGCTGTCTGTGCATTCTTGGGCACTTGCAATCTTCTTATTAACTGTTTTCAGTTGTAAACAAAGGACTCCAAAGGCCTTAATGGGGCCGGAAGTGGAAATCTTGTTCATTAATGAGTTGTCAGAGCTCGCCGCATTGTTCGAGTGGCATGACATTGCGGTTTGGGCTTTTATACATTCTTACACTGGTCTTTGAGCTTTTTAACACTTATCCAATTAGTCGGTCAATATCATGAGCATTGTGGCTGAAATGGTCATCTCCCAGATTCCAGTCCAACCCAAGCTTTCCATCGGTTAACAGAACCCCTCCAATTTGAGGATCTTAACTTGAAGTTTATATGCACCATATTTCATGGCCATAGTTCTTAGTAATACCAGTTCTTGTGTGATAATAGCCTGGTTGACCAGCAATTTTGGCAGAGTAATCATTTTGCAATTCAACATTTTCGTCAGCACTAAGTCTATAAAGTTTAAATACGGGCTTTTGGGATGAAGAATGGGGGGGTGTGCATTTTTTCTGACAACTGCATTGTGGGATATGTGAAGATCCACATGCATATTTTAGCTGACAGATACATGATGAAATAGTGTAGGAAACCATAGAATATATCATTCCAGGTTCTTAATCTGAAGATATTGAGGTGCTTATTGAGATTAGATGATACAAGAAAATGTCGCATTTTTGCACAATTTGGGATATCGCTACATACTGGTATCTTTGCAACTGCTGGACCAAGGGTGCTAATATTTTCACATTTGTGGGCCACTATATCCCCAACTTCACCATAGAAATATGAATAATATTGGGTGATTTTTTGTCTACCTGTAGGTGTGAAACCACTATTAGATTCTGTGTATAGAAGATGAAGCCAAGGATTTGAACTTCCGGTGAACTTGATTGGCCATAAAAGAGTCTCAAGATTTGCATGGTTGGTATTTTTTCTTATAAATTAATTGACTTTAAGAATTATGGAAGGAATCTGGCAACATTTTAAGGAGAAAATTGTGTCCCCATCTTTCATGACCCACCCCCA
>JAVTVY010049831.1:0-24430 GCA_036873755.1 Hanleya hanleyi | reverse complement strand
AGAAGTTACACCTCATTACAGACCTGGACCAAGAGTCACAACACCGAGCCACTTCAATCGACACCAGCCACCGGCGTCATTTCATTCCTGGACAATAACCAGAAAGTCTCCCCGAGCTGTCGCGTGCGTTTGCAGGCCGAAGCTCTCGTCAGTATCATCACCATGGCCATGCATATCCTGTCATCAAACGCCATCATTAAGCAATCGCCACATTTGTCACCCGTCCATTGATTGCATCTTGATCGGACTGCCCGCAAGGCAGCCTTCGAAACCATGAAGAAGGTTAGGAAGATGCAACAATGGACACCATATCCCGACATCATCGCAGTAAATTCATAGCTGGTCGTCTGCAGAAATTGTATCAAGAACAACCCGCTGGCGGAAGTGCAACCGACGACCATGCTGCTGAAGTTGCTGGATCATCATCACAGAAGGACCCATACGATTGCATACCGCATCATCACGCATCGAAACCTGTTGAATTACAACACATATAAGGGAAGTGGGAAGAGGTGCCGACATAATGACAGAGTCACATGACTTCACAGTATAGTCTTCCGGTTAAACTATTCTAAAGCACATACCAAGAATCTAACGATTCGTGATATGTGTTGTATGTCAGGCACGCTTTTATTGTACCTGTTCATGTGGCAACTTGAATGATATGACCACACGGCCCCTAGCACCGGCATAAGCGGTATTAGATACAAATCTAGAGAGCTATGATGGAAATGCTCTGACAACTGGTATATTGGTAATTGGTGAGCTGTTTCGCTGTGACAACCCGTACATTGGAGATTGGTGAGCTGTATCGTCGTCAGATATCGCACTCGGAAACCCCATTCACGCCAATCCACGTTCATACCAAGCCGTTCATACAGTCATCAACAACATTTCATCCGAGGTTGGTATTGGGAAATCGCGCTCCTGGACAGTTGTCGGATGTGACGGGAACCCGTACCTCCTTGCCTGCCGACTTCAATAGTATCATTTCACTTGTCCCATCTGTCAACATGAGTCACCATCACAAGATCATCTTCAACGGCATATGTCCAATCACCATGGAATTCACAACATCAATACATCATTGTGTCGTCTTTCCCCTCATGTTTTGTTTGTTCCTGGTCCAGGACACTATAAGATTAATCTGGTCAAGGCTGCATTTAAACTTTTGTGAAACCTAATCATCAAAACCCTCGCTCATCAGATCCTTGGTTTCCGATCATCCAGAGCACTTCATAATTGTAGTATTGCATCGAACCATCACAAATCCTGGCAGATCATCGAAATCATCCTCTTCGCCACCACAGATGAACTTCTTCAACCATACGTCACCAAATGCATCGGGGAAGGGATTCATCCAACCATCGAGGGATTGGAGTTTTGGCTATCGACGGTGAAAAACCCGAACTATATATTTTTAAAAGACTGTATTTGGACTTTCACCTTCGCCCTTTACCTTCATCGTGCCGGCATGCGAAGAAGCAACATCAAGGTGGCGCATGCCGCACGCATCACATTCTCTCGGTTGTTCTTCGCACTCAGCATGAACCAACTACAGAAAAATCGAAACCCGACATCGTCTTATGTTGACAAACTGTCCACCGGAAGTTCGAACATTTCTCGACATGTTCGAGACCATCTCCGTCACTGGCAACCCCAGCAAGGGTGAGGGTGGGTACTTCGTCCTCGAAGCAAAGAACCGGTGTGTGAAAATGTGGATGCCAGCTGGAAACTACTCGACCCCTGAACAGTGGGCACGCGTCTGTCGCAATATTAAAGGATTAGATGACGTAAGTTAGCATTTCAAATAATATTTTTGTACAACTTTTTAAGAGAAAGAACGTGTAAATATTGATTCCTATTTAACATGTTTTATCAGATTCATTACAAAAAAAATGTTTCAAAATGTGGAACTTCAGTCTATAGGCTTTTATGTACATCTGTAAGAATATATTGAGTATGAACAATGATTATTTAAAAAAAAAAATAAAAAAAAAATAAAACAAGAACACATACCTAATGAATGAAATTATGAATGTAACAAAAATAGGGAATGTTTTTAAAAGTCCGTTTGGATTTGGGCCTCCACCCTAGGCAGGTTGCATGTACCCAATAATTACAGTTTGCCACATCGCAACCTACCCAGGGGCCCAATAGTTCATCTGCGGGTGTGCCAAACTCTACTTTGCAGAGACAACAGTTTTCACATTCCTCTTCAACGGGTTTGTCTGATTGGCCAGTGAATGATGTTTCCCACAAGCTGCATGGCCTTCGCACTGACCTTTCATCTTTCTTCTTTCCAAGTTTGGGCCTTGCAGTAGACGAGGTATAGACGGACCGAGTGGATCAAATAATGGGACAGTTGGGAGGGTTAAATGAAAGGAAAATGGTGTAGGAATAATTTGAGTGGGCCGACTTTCAGTTTCTGGAAGAAAAGGTGAAGGTAGGGTTGAGGGTTCCAGGGAATCGTTTGGTGGGGAGGATGTCATGGGAAGGATATTTAAAGGGACAACAAAAACGCTATTCGCATCGGTCCCCAATGATGACGTGATTGCCGTTGATGTACATGAAGATGGCGTAGGTGGGTCATTTACAGACGATGTGGATGTTGATGATAATATTGGTGTTGAACATGATGTCGACGGGATCGCTTTCCGTAGAAGAACCTACATATAAAAATAGAAATAGATAATAGGTGAAACAGAACAGTCTTCAATTTGTCGTATCAAACACCTGGAGGAATCAGAAAGTCCGGTTTCATTGAAACCGGCTTTCCATCGTTATAGACGAGAACAAAATTTCAGCACTCATAAGGTTCACATTTAAAGAATAGAGTAATATGTTGTGTTATTTAACTGCGGTTGATGTCATCAGTTATCATCTTTTATTGCAATGGAGTTATACAATTGGCGCACTCACCGACTTCACATGCCCTTTCCATAAGTTACCTCGCATGTATCCTATGAGTGGATTTTTAGGTATGCCCGCATAGCGAGCCCATCTCATTCTAATACACTAGCGAGTATTGTGCCGGCATCACGTCACACTCATTCAGCATTAGAACATGCCATATATACATATGGATTGACGATCAAAGGACAATGCAGTTATAGTTCCTCAGTCTGATTGATGATATGTTATAGTGGGTTATTTATATTTTTGGATAATTACCGCTTTAATATCCGTCGCAACTTACCATGTTCTTGTACAGGCTGGTGGCAAAATAAGTCCGCTTCCCCGTCGACCGGTGCCGTATGTCTGAATAAACCTCGGTTTCACAGGTGATGTTGATGTCTGTGGCCTACGAAAGCAACATCAATAATCACTAATGATGTATTGTACTTGCGTATTTTAAGATGGAAAAAGGAATGGATGAGGTATTTCACTGTAACACAGACGATCCAGACTACATGTATCATCCGAATCTGGACCGCGAGATCATTGCATGGCGAACACACATGCGGTCTTCGAGTTACCTAGCGAATCCAACTGAGGAGCCGGCCCATGTCACCATGGAGGGCAAACCATGCCACAAGACATTGGTGGAGTTCGCCAGTTTGCGCCAAAGAAACGAGGCCCTATACAGACAGGTAGTCGATGAACGTGGATTCAAATCTGCGCCCAAGTTGGTCAAATTGACCATTCTTGAGGAGGAGGAGGAGGAGGAGGACGAGGAGGAGGACAACGACGAGGACGAGGAGGAGAACGACGAAGAGGAAGAGGACGACGAGGATTAGCCATTTCATTACATTATATTTTTTTAACACTTAATTTTCACACGTCTTGTATATCGCTTCAATTTTAGCATCTTACATTCCTGAACAACGTCTTTTTCCTGGAGGCATACGACGTCGCCTTCTTCTTACTGTCAGTGATGAACGACAGGCCTCCCTTCCCACGAAAGTGGCACTTGTAGGAGGGAGTCTGCCTCTTCTTCTGTTTAACCGGGTTTTTGATGGGCCCCTCCGCCTCCGTGTAGGCGTCCGATTCGCTGTACTCTTCAGGTTCACTCTGAGAGAAGTCAATAAATTATTTTGCATTTTTGTACTATGTAACACTAAGCGTATACGTTCAATCTGTTACCTTCATGTGGGGACGGGAGGGGGGGGGGGGGATTGTCCTCGATGATGGAGGCACCAGTCCGAGATAGGTCACATTGTGAATTTGTGAGAGAAATTTGCAATTGGCCAGACCGGAAGGTGTTTTGAAGCACCGTGTGATTGGCGGGGAGGGGTGGGAACTGGGCACACCTTTAAGGGGGACGATACTGGAGTTCGCCTCCCTGAATTATTAATTTACTTTTTGGGGGGGTTTTCTCCCACTACTATGCCCTTCCCCATGCTCCGAAGATGCTCGGTCATCTAGGGCTGATTGTATTGTTATGCACTGTGTGATAATGTATTGTCTTTTCAATTGTATTTGTATTGTCTATTGATGCATTTTCACCTTTTATGTCTAGCCGGTACTTCTAGCAATGTATATATGTTCTATATAAGTTTTAATGGAATATCAATGAACCATGGGCACCAAGGAAAGACTCATATAAAATATAAGGTATGGTAAGTCGATATTATTGTAATGCCCACTGAATTGTTGTAAGTCAAAGGGGGCTGTGAACAGATTCTGCCTAGACGACAACCATATTTCAATTTGAAATGGTACCATATTGTTTCTAATTTCTAAATTTGGCTACTATCTCAATACTTCTGATAATTAATTTGGGAAGAATATAACACCATTGATGTGCTTTCTTGTATTAGATTGTAGTTCACTTTGTATTCAGAATTATGTAATATATTTACCTGTCGACAAATTATTTACAAACCATGCTGTGTTACTCGTGGCTTTGTATCAGCCGTATTGGAAACAGTGAATGGCAAGGAGTCCGGATTCATATATATTTGCCGCGAAATAAATCCCGGATACTGATATTACAAATGTATGCCTGGTGTTGTTAACTTTCTTTGGTCCTTCTCATAGCAATATTGTCAATTGATTATCCACGGTGATGGTAGGTGAAAGCAGTCCGAAGTTGCTCACATGTCATCTACGGCCGTGATCAGAGCTAACCAACTGCATAATTCTTATTCCATGTTGTCGCTATATGGCACACACGGACGTGGAAAACATGTGTCCATCGACCTCAAACTGGAAATATATAGACGAATTATTGGTCGTAACACCAGACCACATACGTATACCTTTCTACCCTATCCGGTATTTGCAAAACCGTCATATTTTCTTGTATTATTGCAAAGAATTTCCTTCAAATAAACCCTCGTGGACTTGAAAGAGTGAAGAATGTTTGTTTTAGCATTTTTCGTATAAGTATCGGGCATGTTGCTTCCTTACCTTACTCACAAGATAACCTGAGAACAGCTTTAACCAACAGAGTGATAGGGTGTGTGAAATTGATAACATTGGATCAGTTGCTGTTGAAAGTAGAAGCCATATTTCAGAGATATAATGAAGTCTATTTTGCGAAAAGTGCATTTTTAGCCCACCATCACCAGATGGTGGGCTGTTCAACTCGCTTTTTGTCCGTGGTCCGTCGTCCGTCAGTCGTCCGTCCGTAAACAATTCTTGTTATCGCGATTTCTCAGGAACTACTGCATGGATCTTTCTTAAATTTAGTACAGTTTCCCCTTGGGATCTAGTTTTGCAAGATACCTTTTCTGGTCCAATTTCAAAATGCAATATGGCCACAAGCGGCCATCTTGGATTTCCCCATGAAACTTTGTTATCGTGATTTCTCAGGAAGTACTGCACGAATCTTTCTCAAATTTGGTACACAGGTTTCCCTTGGGGTCTAGTTGTGCAAGATACCTTTTTCGGTCCGATTCGAAAATCTAATATGGCCACCAGGCGGCCATCTTGGATTTCCAGATGAAACTTTGTTATCGTGATTTCTCTGGAACTACAGCATGGACCTTTCTCAAATTTGGTACACAGGTTCCCCTTGGGGTCTAGTTGTGCAAGTTACCTTTTCTGGTCCGGTTCGAAAATCCAATATGGCCATCAGGCAGCCATCTTGGATTTTCCCATGAAACTTTATTGGGATTTCTCAGGCAGTACTGCACGGATCTTTCTCAAATTTGATACACAGGTTCCCCTTGTGGTCCAGTTGTGCAAGATACCTTTCTTGACCGGTTCGAAACTCCATTATGGCCGCCAGGTGGCCATCTTGAATTTCCTAGTGAAACATTGTTATGGATCTTTCTGAAATTTGGTTCACACGTCCCACATGGGGCCTAGTTGTGCAAGATACCTTTTCTGGTCCGATTCAAAAACCCAAGTTACCCTTCAAATTAATACGGTATTCCCGAGTTGTGACGTTGCATCGCAAGAGTCGGTGGATCAAACAGTGGGGCATATTCTATATATTGACTATAGAGAATATCCATACCTTCACCTTCTATATCAAGGAGTTCAAATGATTCTGAATTAAAATGTATTTCTTCAAATACTTTAGTCCATGCCATTGCAGGTCACAAACCTCCATTGACGTGAGTGGGTCCAAGATTATTATCAGGACTTGACTTCCGGCGAACATTGATTGGCCATTATACCGGACTGGGCCAGAAATGGTCTGTGACGTATTTTAAAATGTTTCTATAATATTTGACCCTAAAATATATCGAAACCACTTTTCAAATTTTAATCGGAAAAAAATTCTGGGCCAGTTTGATTGGCACCTCCGAAAATTGTCGTAATGGTGTCGGGCTGGATGACCCTATTTCTGGCGGTCTCATCTCGAAAAAATGGTGGGGAATGTATGCTGGATTTTCCATATGTTTGAGATGTGCTCGGCCAATTTACTACATATTAAGTAAGGCGAATATTTAGTGGTTTGTGACCTGCAAGTGACACCGTTTCATCTGCCGACGGGTTGGCTACACAAAGGGACGTCACTCTTGTAACACAATGTCACAACTTGACAACTGTAGACTACTGCGTTTCGATCCGAGGGAGATAATCAGGATTCAGACACTTTCAAAGTTTCAACATTACTGGACGGACCGGATCCCTTCAGTATTAAGTTTTGTACCATCTTACTATTTTCGAGCATGGTATCATAAAAGAGATATCTCAAACTAGCCCAGTAAACAGAACAGAATTAGCATTCGTTCCTACTTATAAAATCTTGAGTATGGTTCATAGCTCATGCCAAAGTATCAAAGATTTGTCTTCGCTTCCAGTACCCAATGATGACACGTGTAAAAAAAAAATACTATGTCATGGGGTTCGTGTAATAGGAAGTATTTGGACGGACCAGGTAGGTGATGTTGATAACGGCTCTTTATTCATGGAATAATAATCCTGCAAATATACAGTCGGGTAGACCAATATTCAGCTTACACAGCAAAACGTCACCGACCGGACACACTTTGTCAGTATGTCCCGGCATACATATCGTTTGCAGTTACATTTACTTATATCAGTTGTAATCAATGACAATTAATGGAATGAATTAATTCGTATAGATGCATTAAATTATGAAGCAAGCCTATTCATTACAGAAGACTGCTATTCTCGTCCGATCAATTCAGCAACTAGGTTAGGATAAATACCGTAATAGTAATAGATCAACATATCTGCAAATATACAGTCGGGTAGACTAATATTCAGCTTACACAGCAAAACGTCACCGGCCGGACACACTTTGTCAGTATGTGCCGGGACGAGCAGATACGACCTTACTTATATCTAACCGTTACATAATATGAAGCAGGGGAGAACGCGTCAGCGTAGTGACCAAACAATGGAACACCGTCGGTGCGAACAGCTAAAGCGGTCAGCGCGAGTGGCTACTCAATATGCGGTAAATATGAATACCGGTGAAATGGACTAACCAGAGAACGAAAAGATATGTAAAATGAACGAGAGGTGTCCGAGCGAATGCGTGTGTGGAAGGATGAATGAATGAGTGAATGAATGGTCAAAACAGGTTAGAGCAAGTTAGAGCATTAGCATATATGTACAACATTATAAACGGAACAAATTTAGTGAGGGCAATAAGACCCGTGACAACTACAAAACGAAGACGAAGGATACTCCGGACATTCACTTTCAGACTAACTTTGCTCATTTCACTTGTACTATAACAACCGACATCAAACACAGTTCTAGAAATTTTGAAACTCCTGAAACTTAGAAAGATAATATTTTCAGTCTTTTTCGCTTAAATTCAAAATTCTGCAAACAAAATTACAAATCAATCGTTTGTTCTTAGTAACAATGGACAAAAAGATCCTCTTGTCATTAGCTTACTATTATCAGAAAATGGTGGGCGCCAAGATCCTTCAGGATCTCTCGTTATATTTTGACTTCATTCAACCCATTACATACGGATCAGTTTTGCTCAGTATCTGACATTTGCAGATACACAGTCACAACAAAGTTGATGGCCCATCACCGTTTAATGGTGATCAGGCCTCAGACCGGGTCCTCATGATTAAGAGGTGATGAGATAGAGCCATCACCCTTAAATGGTGCTGAACTTGCGTCTAAAGTCTGGGTATATGCAAGAAATAGACAACAATAGGCTTATGTAAAAAAAGCAAAATTTGTGGTCTAAATGGACCGTGTGGGGTGTCATCTTGTAACTCTCTGCATGTAGATGCAGACGGACACCCCACACGGTCCATTTAGACCACGGATGGTCCATCTCTACCCCAAAAATCTTCCTCCGCATCCTCAAAATGCCTACTTTGTCTACTACTCCTACTGATGACGTCACCAATGACATCACAGATCATGTGGAGATCCCTCAAGCCGTGGTCTACATAACGAGGGCTTCACTTTGACACCTCACCCGACGCATTCGAACCAAGAATGGTCCCTCAATCGCTCAAGCACACCCTCACGCACCCCAAAACGCCCGCTTTCGCTACTACTGCTACTTTTGTATGTATGGTCCCTGTGTGATGTCATACCCAACAAATAGTGATATTATCTTGTAAATATTCGATGCAGCAATCAATGCTGAATAATATGTGGCCAACATTATAAAGATTGGATAATAATTATGGAAGATAAGACTATTCTTGTAACCCTACCCCCTATTGTCACAAAAATTGTACTTATTAACACAGGAGTAATTTCAAAGTGATTAAAAGGGTAGTGAGTCCCAGTTTATCGACTGTTAACAAATTGTTTCTTATTTGACATGTCCTAAAGCACATAAAAAACATAGTTTCGGTCTGTAGTGGGGGGGGGGGTGCAAGGTGAGCCCCAGTAGCTCACGGACTACTGGTATATGACAAATATTTTCTGCTCACAGTATGTAATAATGCATATCCAATGTGAACCAAATAAATTCCATGAAAATCAGAGCTTCTGAGCTAGTTCACCAGGGCGTTGAAGCGTTAAGCTGGGCGTTGACGGGCGTTGAGACGGGCGTTAAGGCGTAACGACGGGCTTTGACGGGCGTCGCTGCATTTCGATGAATTGGTGTCAATTCCATGGAAATCAGAGCTTCTGAGCTAATTCACCAGGGCGTTGAAGCGTTAAGCTAAGCGTTGACGGGCGTTACTGTCTATAAAAGCGAGCGTATTTCCAAAAACACGCACAGTCGACGTTCAACCGTCAACATGACTTATACTTGCTCTGAGTGCGAACGCACGTTCACCAGACATTACGATATGATGCGACACCAGAACAATATACATGGGATTGAAGACTCCGAGGAGTCCGTTGAGGGGGATGCTGATACAGAGACTGCTGAGAGTGTATCGACTGATACCGAAACAGAGATTGCTGAGAGTCTATCTAGTGATACGGAGAGCTTGACCTCAGATAGTCAGCATACGTCCGTGGAAAGTGAGGCAGAACCTACCTTCTGGGATCGTATTGTGACAGCAGCTATCAATACTTACGCTGCAGCGATCGAGGACGCCGGAGAGGATAATTTACAACAGACGTACACCCAAATGCGCCCCCGCATCAGGAAAACAGCCATGGCGATCTATGAACAGTATACCTTACTACCGCTTGAAATGAAAGGCGACCCCACGCACAGGTCCATCATGAAGGCCAAGCGTCACTTGGAAGAGGCTATGGGGCTACCACCCACCGTGGCCCTGGAAAATGCGATCAGAATGCGCAAACAACTGTTTCAGGACATGCTGCCCGAAGAATATCCAGGCCTGTCCGACGATGATTAGAATAAACGGTTCAGAGCGAACATGGCCGAAGATGGAACTTGCTGAAATGGCGACTTCTGATTGGACAAGACTACATCTAACGGACAGGAACGAATATGATAGATGCAAATGGTGGCCTCTGATTGGGCAAGAGTCGTTTTGAGTTGTAAACATACCCAACGCGGCTCCCCCAGCGTGGGTATGATGTAACATTGGGGAAAATAAACTATACGAAAAAACTTCTTGCTGTTGTTGTTCTCTCATGTGTCATCCTTGTTTTTGTTGTTGTTGTTCTCTCTCCGGTCTATATCATGGCGTCAAGGCGTTATGTTAGAGCGTTAAGGCATAACTACAAGCGTTGACGGGCGTCACTGCATTTCGAAGAATTAGTGACAATTACATGGAGTATCTAGAAAATCAGAATTTCTGAGCTATTTCACCAGGGCGTTGAAGCGTTAAGCTTGGCGTTGGCGGGCGTTGCTACAATATGACACCTCATACGACGCATTCGGACCAAGGATGGTCCCTCTCTACACCAAATACCTTCCTTTCACTGCCCCAAAATGTCCACTTTGGCTACTACTCGTACTGATGACGTCACCAATGACGTCACAGATGACGTGAACATCCCTCAAATTGGGGTCTACACCCCAAGAGCTACAAAATGACACCTCACACGACCCATTCGGACCCATAGCGGTCATCTCTACCCCAAACACACACCCACATACCCCCCCAAAATGCCTGCTTTCTATACTACGGCCAGACTGCGCATGCGCAGAATGACCATATTTCTACCCCACATTCACGCCACCAGATGCTCCATTACATAGGCTTCACATGGATACCTCACACGACCCATTCGAACCGTGAATAGCCCATCTCTAACCCAAACACACCCACACACACCCCCAAAAATGCCTGCTTTCTATACTACGGCCAGGCTGCGCATGCGCCGATTATTGACAACGTACGAATTATTAGTGTAGTCAAGTGCTCCTGCATGAGAGCTTCAAAATAAGACCTCATACGACACCATTGGACCACCAGGGACTCACCTAGACTCCAACACGTCCACCCAGTATGGATTTATACATACATTGGGCTTATACCCCAGTATATGGGTCTATATGGGGCTATAGACAGACCTCAAACTTTTTTCAAAAATTTCACCGTTTCGTGCCGGGACACTTCCTATCATGTTTGTCTTGACGAGACAAAACAAATCAAAACAACCATACCGCAAATGTCTAGAAGTACGTTTCCCAGTGGGACAAACATTGGCCCTATACCCCTAGTATGGGACTATATGGGTCTATATGGGGCTACGTAAACAAATCCTGAAATCTGGTGACCATCTTGGATTTTTGCTAATTTAGAGTATTTATAGTGTTCTTATTTTGTTTCCAATGAATGGTTGGCCCCTTTATAAGAGTTTAGATAAAATGAAACAAATATTGGATGACATTTGAATGAATAATTGGCAATTATGTTTAAAAATGATTTTCGATGATGGCCATTTTGAAATTCAAAATGGCGGTCCCAAATGTTAATGCAAAAACTGGCACCCATTCTTTTCTTAATCAGCGAACTTTCTAGATGTGTTTAGACATGAGTGCCAAGAATCTACCCGAAAAAATGACAAATCTGGAAAATATTACGTAAGCCCATAGACTACAAGTTTGATGTAGTGACGTTTTCCATGCATTTGAAATAATATATTAAGGAATTGATGGCTTTCAAAGCCTATTTTTTGGCGTACGAGAAAGCATGCTTATTTGTGAATATAATAAAACGACCGAAAACTATCTCATTTAAATCTGTTAGTCCGTTACTCAATTTGGAATGTATACTTATTGGTCACTGTAATTGAATTCTGGCATCATTTGAACATAAATATGGTGAAATTCAAAATTAAGCCGCCTTTCTCCTCTCTGCCTTAAACGCTGTACGATGTGTAAAATATGACGAGTTCCGTAACGCGGATAACGGACTTAGGAGTGCGAGTGCAGCAAAAGCGCTGCATGCTTTTCTCGCTTTGCACGCGACCCTGTCTTTGCAAATGGCAGCGCCCGCAAGAGAGTGACATGATGTGAAAGCTCCATTGATTTTTATGAAAATGTGATGCAGATAGATGAAGGTAAGTATGAGAACGAGGGAAATGGTAAATAGGGGTCCATTTTAGTCAATTCGTGTCAGAGACATGCCGTAAAAGTATTTGTAGCCAATGTCAACTCGAAGTGTCTCCCACATACATACCATCTTCCAATTTGAGATCGTTTTGCAGCGAGAGAGGAATGTTCGTTCGACAAGGATATTTATAGGCTAATTGGCCTATCACTCAATGGTCAGTTGGCCTGTATATGCGAACTGACGTGTATACGCAACGTCATAGGATTTCCCGGACCTGTTGAAAGGACGCATTAGACTTTTTCCGAAGAGTGTTTGTTGTTGTCATTTCCTTGTCACCATTCGCCATGTCCACGTGTTGGAATACTGAGTAATTAAACATGAATATATCCCAATTGGGATTGTTGAAACAACCCCAACTGCTGTTTTCAATCCCATTTGGGGTTAAAACCCCCAATTAGTACTAATCTCGGACCTGTTCATGACACTGGATTCACTCTGCCGGAAACAACAACAACACGTGGTTGTACAAGTTTATCACCGGACTCCAGGTAAAGGATTTACTGTGCGCATATCATCATACTACTAAGTGTGTCAATCTGTATTACTGAAGACTCATCCACACTCGGAATTTCTGACTTCTGTCGTGACTGTCGCAGTTTGGTTAT
This sequence comes from Hanleya hanleyi, assembly GCA_036873755.1. Classification (NCBI taxonomy): domain Eukaryota; kingdom Metazoa; phylum Mollusca; class Polyplacophora; order Lepidopleurida; family Hanleyidae; genus Hanleya; species Hanleya hanleyi. The sequence goes on along the minus strand of JAVTVY010049831.1, from coordinate 11,484 downwards.
CTGATTACTGTGGCAGACTGATAATGATTACTGTGTGTCGCAGATTGAATTAGTGATTGCCATGCTCCGCAAACTTATAACTGATTACTCTGTGTCAAACTGACTACTGATTACTCGGTCACAAACTGACTACTAATTGTCGTAGATTGGACACATATTGTCGCAGATTGAATTACTTATTACCATGTGTCGCAAACCGATTACTCTGTCACAACCGATCACGGTGTCGCGAACTGATTGTGTCGCATATCGGATAACTATTTTCAGTGTCGCGATTGGTATTCGCATACTGGATTACAATTCACGCGCATACTGGATTACAATTCACTGTGTCGCGAACCGATTGTTTTGTGTCGCATATTAGATTACTAATCAAGATGACTGTGAACTGACTGTGTCGCATATTCGATAGCTATTTCCCGTGTCGCGAATCGATTGCTGTCACATGCTGGATAATTATATCCGGTGTCGCGAACTGAATCTTGTGCCGCATATTGAATTAATACTTACTGTGTCGCGAACTGATTCTGATCTCATATTGGATTACTATTGTGTCGCGAACATGGCATATCTCTCTAAAATAATTAGATTGAAATTCAATCTATCAGATTGAAATTAGTGACCAATTAGTGAGTATTGGATTACTATTTCCTGTGTCGCGAACTTAATGTTACGTTGCACGTTAGATTACTACTCACTGTGTCGCGAACTGATTGTGTTGCATATTGGATTACTATTCACTGTGTCGCGAACAGAATGTGTCGCGTATATTGGATTACTATTCACATGGTACGGCATATCACATTGAGCATGTACCGGTTCTCGTCAGATCACCGAAGTTAAGCAACGTTGACATCGGTCAATGCTTGGATGGGTGGCAGGGCTGATCAACATGTCAGGGAAAACCCACTAACTTGCGTATATACGTCAGTTCGCATATAACGGTCAACTGACCAATGAGTGATCGGCCAGTTAGCGTATAAATGTCGTTGTCGAACGAACATTCCTCGCTGACTGAAGAACTATCTCAAAGTGCAAGATGATGTGTATGTGGGAGACACTTGAAGTTGTACTCTAACCTGCACATTCGTGACAAATACTTTTATGGCAGGGAATGTCGATAAAAGCTATTTTACCTCATATCAGATTAGTATTTGCTAATTTATCATACAGTTTTTGCGAAGAAAACGCATAAATACAAAATTGAAAAATCCTCCAAAAAATGCCTTTTTGAAAATGACGTCATCATAGCGGTCATCTTGGACTATTTTACATTTTCTAGTAGAGCTTGGTCCAAAGATATATTTTTGTTTCTGTCCTCTAGGCTTAAGGGGGAGGGGGAGGTCCAGTTTCCAACACCAAGTCAAAAATTCCAATTCCAGGTCTCTCACCAGAACACAGTAAAACACAGGCTTTACTCACCCCAATCTTCCTTAGAATGTATAACACAAACACAGCCCCAAATTTGGTTTCTCGTCCTGCAAAATGTGTACTTTGAAGTACGAAAATGATCACTTTCCTTGTCAAATATACGAAGCAAATATCAGGTGACATATACTACAAAATACAATGTTAAATATATAGAAAGATGTATCAACACTTCATTGAGGTCTGACGAGCAGTTAAAATGGCTTAGTATTAGCCACATATATGCAACTCAGTGTATGTAGCCACGACTCAGTTGCACATCCTCACTAGGACAGACCTCAGTATCGTCCTTTTCTTCGTGGCCAAACATGACAAAATGTACAATGACTATGGCATTTAAGGATCATCAGGACTTTTGACATTTTTGAAAATTTTTGCCAAGTCTAAATTTCTAAAAACGACCCTTATCATTATAATGACCAAATTTTATGACACAATGATACCATGAGACATGATATGACAAAAAAATGTATTTATTTTTTTTTGGAAAAAAATTTCAATACCTTTGTGAAGCAGAAATGTAACGAAATGACAAAGAAATTCGTGAAGCGACTTTCTGGACATAAATACTATAACAGGCCAGGAGAACGATAAATAAAATGACTCGACTAAGTCTTGAAGGTCCTACGAGCGAAATTATCCATTTCGCCTGAAGCACGTGGCCGTACATCCATTCTCGACTCTGCATGTCATCACAAATGACCAGTGAAATCTCACCATTTTGCCCCCGACGTGACAACGAAATAAAGATAATTCAATAGAAAATAAACTATAGCAGGTATCAATTTCAAATATTCCACAAATACACAGTAAGATACGTACTTTTCAGCCCATCTGTTTAAATAGAGATCGAATTTAGCGCTTTGATCCCACACAGTTCGGTATGTCTCAGACCATGCTTCTTTTCCAAACAAGGTGACACATCACATCTCAATAATATTCATACGCCCATATAGACATGTCGAAAATATCGTCAATATCATGTATAAACATCAAAGAAGCATCATAATTGAGCGAAATATGGTGATATTTAGCATCCAACATATTTATTTCGACAGTTTCGAAAGAAGAAAATAATTTCTGTAAACCTCTCTAGAGATCTACTTTTCGAGCCGCCTTACTCTAATATCCTGCCGCCTGCTGCTCGTGAAATCGCGCGAGATGATATTTTGGTGGAACAGATGAAAAACAGATCATCCGTCTAATTACATCAAATTTAGACAACAAAGATGGTATTATAGTAAATTTCGGTGAGTAGCCCTCCCATCTGAATGGTTCGGCATTCCGATCGCATGTTCTGAAAGCGTTTGTCGATGAAAATGGGTGAGCATGAATGTCATTAAGCCTCACGACCATGTCCTAACAACAACAACATCACGAAACAACAACAACATGTTGAATGACTGTGTTATTCAGACGGACTTTGATTGACAGGTGTTCAGTTTTGTGCGAAGGGTTAATGCATCGAGGCCGGAAAAAGTCCACCTGAGCAGGAAGAAATGTGAATCGCCATTTTTCTGAACAATTAAGTTTGCTTGACCACGTGTAGCATTCTATTTCCCCAAAAGTTCAAGTAGGTCATTCTTGTTTGGCCTCAACGAAGAGATGATTCAACTTTATTCGTGAGTTAAACAGTCACTACATTTCTTCAATTTTCAAATTTGACTTCAAGAAATCCACTACATTTTTGGTCAATTTTCCTCCACAAAGTCATTTTTTCGAGTTAGTTCAAAGAAATAATCATATTTTCTTGTGTTTAGTTGTGTTTTCTATCTTTCTGATGTCAAATGTACATTTTGTCATGTTTGGCCACGAAGAAAAGGACGATACTGATGTCTGTCCTAGTGAGGATGTGCAACTCAGTCGTGGCTACATACACTGAGTTGCATATATGTGGCTAGCTTAGTATAAACAAACAACGTACAATTTTCATTTCAAGTCCAACCACCTGTCTGACTGCAATTTGTAAACACAACATCCCATACATGTGAGGAGGTCATATAAATCTCTGCCATGTGTGAAGAACTACTTTTCTCTGAGGTGGTGAAGTTTCATATTAAAGGTGTAATAATACATCACTTTTTTACCCAATGAAAAAAAGTGGCAGAGGTCAATGGTACTTTCTTCACAATTGTTGGTATTATATTTGCAAATTGTAATTTATTTGTTTACATTGTCATTTTAACTGCTCGTCGGACCTCAATGAAGTGTTGAGACATCTTTCTATATATTTTACATTGTATTGTGTAGTATATTTTACCAGCAATTTGCTTCGTAGATTTGACTATGAAGATGATATTTTTCATGCTTCAAACTACACATATTGCAGGAGAAGAAGTCAAATTTGGGGCTTATACGTTCTAAGGAAGATTTGGGACACGTAAAACCTGTGTTTTACTGTGTTCTGATGAGAGACCTGTAATGGAGATTTTTCACTTGGTGTTGGAAACTGGACCTCCCCCCCTCCCCCTTAAGCATAGCTAAAATATATAAGGAGCACTTTCGCCCCCCCCCCCCCCCCCCCAAAGGGCTGCGGTACACTTCAAACCTCCCACACAATGTAGGGTTAATATGAATTTAATTTACTGATACAAATCTTACTTCGAGTCTCCGTGATCAACATTCCCCGACGGTGATGAACGACTGCGAAAACCAGTCAACACATATCATTCGACAGGAATTTCATGCCAAGCAGAAGTGTATCGTGCCTCTGAATAAGTCCTCTGAAGTTCGGTACATTTCTTAGTGCCTTGCATTGATGCTCAAATTAACGTCACCTTACACGAAGTACATGCCGCATTTTAGCTTGATCGCAGAACAAAAGCCGAAATGTAGCAACGGTTAAAATGAACGACAACACATCATTTAAATACACCGGCGATCACCTCCTGATCTGCACATGCAAATTACGGTCTTCCACATGGCATCCTTATTAGATCGCCCAAAGTCGTTCGCCTCACTCAACGTTAATTGGTACATGAAAGCAGAGAATTGTTAGAAACGATTAGCACCATACGGACCATTTGCAAGACAATGTTCACCAAACAATTTTTACCCAGACTGCTATAGGACCTTTCAACACGACAAAGGAAACATTTCCTTATTCGCTATTTAATCCTGACAAAAAAAATCGTTATATAATACAACCTTGTCTATTCAATCAAAAGGTATAAAAAGCAATTCAAAATTGCATCTTCAGCTCCCTCGGATCAACATGGCAGAAAGCAGCGTCGATGTAAAAATACTGACTGAACCCACAGTCCGGTCACGGGACACTGTAGAGGCATATGCAATTGATGCAAAAGGCCATATTATGGATGCCAACAGAATTGGACTCCGGGGATGTCAAAAGTATGTATATGGTCAAAATGTTCAATCCTCATTGATTTTAAATTCCTAGAAGTAAACAGCACCTAAATATTCCTTATAGAATCTCCTTTTTGAACTAAAAAAAATGGTTTTACCAGATTTCTCATCCACTCACCCCTCCAGACTGCGTCATTCCCATAGAACGGGATTTTTGCTTCGCAATCCCTTCAAAATTATATTTCGATATCGCCCAACACATTACTTCTAACCAATCTAGTTTATGAGATTAACGAAAAATTCAAACCTTAGATGAAATGTATCAGAACTATGCATTTTTGTAGATTTTCCCGCTACCCAAGAAAGTACAGTTCAAAGTGGACTCCGGAAAGGAATTGGACTTCTTTCACCCACAAACACTCGGTTTAGCTGAATCTGTTCTGATTTTAGCTTCCCCTCCTTCCAGACAAATGCATCTCAATGGATGCATTTCTAATGTGAGTACAATTGTGATGTAATCGACTGAATTACTTAACGCGTGTGCTATGACAGATGAAATGTTCGATACAGCACCACCACTACAGAAATCCCCGAAAATGTGGTTTACTATTTCCCAAAATATTTCCTCCATTGCGATGAAACTAATCGCACATGGTCTCGATAACCAGAAATAGCATAAATAAAAATTCGAAAAATATGACTGAAAAATCGACCAAAAAATGCCGTTTTTGAAAATGACGTCACTGTGGCGTCATCAAAGTGGCCATCTTGGATTTTTTTATATTTTCTGGTAGAAGTTGATCCAAGGGTATAGTGTGTCCCAGCTTATACAGGTATAGGCTAGGCCAGACGAAAGCAGACTTTCCAGTTCCCGATTGTCCACGGATGGTGACTGGATCCTACCGGTAGGATAGCTGTAGGGTCCGCGGATGATGGCTGGATGATTTCAAAAATCATACGCGGACCCTCCAGCCATCATCCACGGACCATACGCGGATCATCCGCGGATCATCCACGGATCATCCGACCATCATCCACGGACCCTCCGCGTACCATACGCGGATTGTTTTAGATCGGCACGTCAGTCTATACTCTTTCATCAAACATGATATGGTCAGACAAGTTGGGCGAACTCATGTTTTGTCTTTTGTTAGATTGAGAATATGTTCGACAAAACAATAAGTTATAGCTGGGCTATAATGAAATTGACACCTACGATTACATAAAATCTCGTTCGCAAAGACAATGGATTATGTTTGGCCTAAACTATGTCAAAAAAACCCCGCCAGAAATACATGTAGATCAGAAATAGACCGCTTCCTTGGCGAGATCGGCTTTGTCGAATTATTACCGCTTATAGCAAACTCCCGCTGCATCACACTCGTCCTGTGCCACGTGGGTTTAAACTTTCTTGAGGACCCGACGGTCTTCAATCACATCATCGTAAAATACTGTTACTTGTTTGGATGTTTAACGCTCAACATTTCCCTAACAGAAGATGACAGTACAGAGAATATCCACGATCAAAACTGAAAGACTGACAATTGTAAACAGGTCTCCCCATGCCGATAGCCAATCGGCGACGGTCTCTCTTCAGCCTTTTGGAGATACTCCAAGCACGTGATTTTTCCATTATGATTTTCGTTTTCTACCTCCGTATGAATTCTTTAAATAATGTGAATCTCATTTCGTATAGTTACATATTGGAAATGATTGTGATTGTGTATTTAATGATTACAATATTAAAATCAAATTTGAGAAATGTGTGCTAAGGAGATTTACTCTCAGAATGATAAATAGATCCACCAAGCTGTTAAAACACCTCTTACTGGCGTGCTCCTTTCTAGTTATTTTTTTATTATTTTTTAAATATAACGCTTGCTATTTCAAATGAACCTAGAAATTGTGGAATGTAAATTAACATTTTGTTGATGCATGAGGCGTGCATGAAATAGTGAAAGATAACCTTCATTATTTTTGTAAAAATCACATGGAGAATTAATGTAGAAATGCTTGATTTTACGATGATCGCACAACAGTGCCTATACGTTGTGCCGTTGAAATAAAAAAATGTCCTAAAAATAATTTTTCTTAAGCTTTGAGCATTTCTAAAGGGAAGCCTTCGTATTGGAATACCAAATCGTAATATATATATAGTGTCTTATATCCAACTAGCAGATTCTCCATCATTGACAGACTTCTTCAATAGTACTCTTTCTGCAATGAAATGATCTACAAGGGAACCGTTTTAAGCTCATTATTTCATTTCTTCAGACCGCTGAAGTGAAGCACATATAAACCAAGTGGTACGAGGGAGCCGTAGAATACTCATTATTTCGTTTGTTTAGACCGATGAAGTGAAACACAAACAAACTACCGTAAAGACCAGTTAATTCATTTCTTTAGACAAGGAAGCAAGGTTGCCTTCATTTCTAGAATTATTTTGTTCGTGAGTATTCAAAACAAGGATAGTCTGTATCTCCTTGTATGCACAAGTTAATTGCCGTTGAATCAAAGAAGTTTTGTGTTCAAAATTATAGTTCTACTGGATATTTCACGTGAGCGGTTCCCCGTCGGAGCTATAGGCACCTTCGTGCAGTGTTAACAATTCAGATACGAGCCAACAAACCTGGGGATATGATGGAAATAAAAGTAGAATTCCACATTATTTCTCCTTTCTCTGTCTTATTTCGTACTACTATTGATATCCCTTTTTTTCTCTGCTATGTGGGATCTTTTACGCGAGATGTTAAATCGGATCGTTTCTAACCAGCGGTCGTCCGCATCGTTTGCATGTTATGGCGAAATCCTATATTCACAAAAGAACCTTTTTGGCTGAATGAATTTTGCTATGGAGACTACCTTCTGAGTAATTAATTATTTGATTTCTCTTCATATATTCTTGTCAAGATGTTCGGGGCAATTGAATATACTATCGTATACATTCTTTAACTGTATGGGAAGCCGCCCGAAAACATCAATTTCCACAGTTAATTTTTGCATGCATAGATGTTCTTTATGAATCAAGAAGGGAAGGCGCCCCAACAATCCAATCTCCAAAATTAAACTCAAAATCAGTTTGTATTTTTTTCTTTTTAGAACTATAGGGAGGGGAAAATGACCAGTTGGGGAAATGGCCTCTGTTTTCAAAATCAAGTCTGTGAACTACCTAACCTTGCAGACCGTACATCCATATTTGCGTTAGCTGTACCATGCAATATACCAGCGAAGACATAGATGAGGCGTATTACATCCACTGGTTTCAGGGTATCAGTAAGGGATCGGTATCAAAAGTGAAATAAAATAAAAGTAACTCCGAAAATGGAAGTCATTGTGATATAATATTCCATATTTCGACTGTGATTATATCATCGTCACTTCAAAAGTGAAGATCGATAACTTTCAAGAGATAATCGCATGATTTATCTGGCTATTATCAAGCTCTCGGTTACGAACTGAAGCCGGGAGTCCCCCCCCCCCCCGAAGAAAGAATGGGTACAATCAAAGTTTACGTCAACTTTACTATAGAAATAATGCATTGGACTAACGTGACGATGAGTATATTAGAAAGTGGTAAGAATGCGTAATTGGAATAAAAAAAACATGCATGGGATCTATTATTATAAAACCATAATCAATGGATTACTATTATCTTTCAGATCTCTCTATAGTCCATTACTGAAATAGATTTATACGAAACTGTACAATAATCTCCACTATATATCTTTCCAATTATGTATTTTTATTTGTTTTAAAATATATATAGTGCTTGTAAATGAATTGATTCAGAAATTTGTATATGGATAAATAAAGCATCTTGTTTATGAGCATCGAAGTCGGAAGTAACACAGAGTTCAATCAACGTATTAACAACAGAATAGACTGGTGAACATACGCAGACAAAAGGTGGTTTGATGAAACAAAACAGTTTCTGTGAAAGTTGAAATTCAACTGAACAATTAAATAAATAAATCAACCAGAATGGCAAGTGGCGAAAATAATTTTGCATGCGAAGGTGGACACAATATACTATTTCAACAGCGTTACTTACCAAGGGTTCCCTTTTCTCTGACATTGACAGAATTAATCAAAGATTATGAAGATACAATAACAAAAAAATCTCCAGATGTGAATAAAATAGTGAAGTTGCGAATAGGAACCATACTTTCACAAAATAAATTTTATTAGAAAAGCGCGACATTAGTCTGATCAAATAAATATTACTTTTATTATGGGCGTACTATTTTGCCCGAACTATTAGCTTATTATGTAGTCATTTTAAATTTGGAAATACACTCTTTTGAGATTGATTACATACGTTTTCCAAAGAGAAAATGTAGGCCCTATACGAAAAGAGAGATATGACGAAATCTACGCACATGTGCGAACGAGTATAGCGCGGACCTCGCTGAGAGCATATATATATATATACACACACACAAGAACATTTTCTTCGCGATCGGAAAACGCCAATCGCAGATCAAATTTATTGCATTACCCTGTGCTAAACTAATACATATTTGCGAGAATAATCAAGATAATAGACTGCAGTAGAAGTAGAGGACAACCGTTACAATAAAAGATGCAAATTACGGGTAGTACGGTATAGCAAGGCTCAATATTATAGGACAATGATGCGGAACTTTGAGGAGTGTCGATATTTTTCTCCGCACATAGGCCTATATATTACTTTGTGAGCCATTGACAAATACAAGAACACATAAATATACGAATCTTCACGCAAACCATTTCATGAACAGATGAATTCATACTTTTCAATGAATATACCGTAAACCCCCTTTCTTCCAGATTATTTTCGTCGATCAGAAATAATCCCGCATTATATGCGATTATAACTCGTCGAAAACATATGATTATCTATCAGTGAAACTCAGTATAGTGCAGGCACGTCAGTTCACGGCCCAAACCATACGTGGAGGATCCGACCATCATCCGTGGATGGTCCGACCATCATCCGTGGATGATCCAGCCATCATCCACGGATGATCCAGCCATCATCCACGGATGATCCAGCCATCATCCACGGAGGATCCGGCCATCATCCAGCCATCATCCGTGGATGGTCCGGCCATGATACGTGCATGGTACAGCTATCCTCCAGCTATCCTACGTACTGCTATCCTACCAGTAGGAGGGTAACTGGAAAGTGGGCGTACTGTACCCAAGCCCGTGTCATGGACTTGGTTGATCTTCTCCACCAACATTCACTGATGGGCATTCTCCATTTATAGCTGCATGAAACTGCATGACCTCTAATCAGTTATGTGGATCTGCCATAACTGAACCAGTCTCTCCTCTACTTATTAAATAAATCTCAGTACATGTACATGTGTGTGAATGCCAGCTACTGTCTGTCTGTATTGTTCGCTGAATTTTCAAGGAAAGACTTGTTGCAGCGTTAACGGTCATGTACGGACTGATCCCCGCCACCACCACAAAAAATTATTGACTGTGTGAAAGCATTTAGAAAAATGTTTAGTTGTGTATACACATGCAAACCAGTTGTGCATGGTTGCAGTATAGTGCTTAAAATAGTTCAAAATGGAAGGTCTACAAAATTTGACATCCCTGAAATACTTAACTTTGATAGTCCTCCATGCTTCATAGAAATATTTATGGACATGGATTTTACTCGGTAATAGAATGGCACTCTCTAATACCCATTAATCTTGCAACTTTTGAAAAGCGCCAGATTTCAACTTCGCTTCCTCGTCCAGGTATCAAACGACCTATGAAACAATCAATAGTCAACCAATATCGGCCTGATCAGCGCGACGATCTGTAAGAAATTCCATCGCAATCAAGCAAATATCTTTCAAGAATACGACGCTACACTTTGGGGGGCGCTCTTGAAATGTTTTCTTTTATACAATATTGGAATGCATAATATATTACACAATATTAGAATAACTCGTAATATTTTTGCCATATATCGTCTAAATATTGTACGAAATATCTTAACAGCCATCACATTAATTAAGGGTGCGATTTATGTTCAACCACATTTTGTTTCATACATTCGGGGGTATTACTAAATATCAGAAAATTTGGTGACCATTGTCGTGTAACAAAATTTTAACCAAACCTCGCCGAATGTGAATATGCTACTCCTTTAAAACAATTTCAAATGAATATAATTACAGAAATAAAGCTATCAAATCACTGCTAAAACAGAGATAAGAAAATTAGAAAGGAAAGTAATTTATAAAGATTGTTTCAAATTGTATATGGTGCACCTTCTCTGTTTCTTTCCACAGATATCACAACTTATAGAAGGTGCGGTGTGGCAAAGGCGAAACATTGTAATTAAATACATACATGTAACCACTAACGGACGGATTACCCTAAAACTATGGGGAAAGTTCGCATCAATCTGTCCTCTAATAAGACAGTCGATTAGTCTTAAGTATATGAAGTTAGACGTACATGTATGCAACATGCAAAAAAACACTCTTATCCACCGCAAGAACGGAGAGGAAGGGAAAGACTCGTAAAGTCCAAACTCCCTTATCGTTTATTGGCCATGCTTTATCAATTGTTTGTTACGCTTAACTTGATATGCAAATAGATTCAAGATTCCAAAATTCGCCGTCCCTGTGAAAGTCTTCCTTTTTACAAAATGATATAGTCAATAGAACACAAATTCGATTAATTCCACCGAAAGATATCACGGAACTTGTCCAGGCAGCTATTTCACTAAACGTACATATATTCAAAATAAAAATGTCG
>JAVTVY010049830.1:0-24886 GCA_036873755.1 Hanleya hanleyi | reverse complement strand
GAACATGATAGGAAGTGTCCCCGTACGAATCGGTGAAATTTTTGAAAAAAGTCACCGAGCCCCATATAGTCCCATACTGGGGTATAGGTTCAATGTTTATCCCCCTGGGAAACGTACTTCTATACATTTGCGGTAGGGTTGTGGGGGTCTCGTTTTACTCGTCTCGTCATTTAGAACACGATAGGAAGTGTTGCGGAGCGAATTGGTGAAATTTTTGAAAAAAGTCACCGAGGCCTGGGTAGGCCGATAGGCCTATACTGCATGGCTATGGGTGTATAGGCCCATACGGGGTGGACATGTTGGAGTCTAGGTGAGTCCCTAATGGTCCAATGGGGTCGAGTGAGGTCCTATTTTGAAGCTCTCGTGGAGGAGCACTTGACTACACTAATGGTTCGTCCGTATTCAATAGTCTGCGCATGCGCAGCCTGGCCCGTAGTATAGAAAGTAGGCATTTTGGGGGGTATGTGGGTGTGTGTTTGGGTTAGAGATGGGCTATTCACGGTTCGAATGGGTCGTGTGAGGTATCAGTGTGAAGCTTGTGTGGGGTAGAGTCAGAATGGCGTGTTTTTAAATGCATGTCGCGTCAATATGCGCATGCGCAGTCTGGCCGTAGTAGAGAAATCAGGCATTTTTGGGGGTATGTGGGTGTGTGTTTGGGGTAGAGATGGACCCTTATGGGTCCCAATGGGTCGTGGAAGGTGTCAAAGTGAAGCTTGTGTGGGTTAGAGTCAGAATGATGTGCTTTTAAGTGCAAACTGCGTTAATCTGCGCATGCGCAGTTGGTTGTAGTAAGTAAAGTGGCCATTTTGGGGCAGTACATGAAGGTATTTGGGGTCGAGATGGGCTATTCACGGTTCGAATGTGTCCTGGAAGGTGTCATCTTGTAGCTCTCGGGGTGTAGACCCTGATTTGAGGGCTGTTCACGTCACCTGTGACGTCATCGGTGACGTCATCAGTACGAGTAGTAAGTAAAGTGGGTATTTTGGGGCAGTGAAAGGAAGGTATTTGGTGTAGAGATGGACCATCCTTGGTCCGAATGCGTCCTGGGAGGTGTCATTTTGTAGCTCTCGGGGTGTAGACTCCGATTTGGGGGCTGTTCACATCATCTGTGACGTCATCAATGACGTCATCATTACGAGTAGTAGCGAAAGTGTGCATTTTGGGGCAGTGAAGGAAGGTATTTGGGGTAGAGATGGACCATCCTTGGTCCGAATGCGTCGTGTGGGATTTCATGTTGTAGCTCTCGGCGTGCAGACCTCGATTTGAGGGCTGTCCACAGCATCTGTGACGTCATTGGTGACGTCATCAGTAGGAGTAGTAGCGAAAGTGTGCATTTTGGGGCAGTGAAGGAAGGTATTTGGGGTAGAGATGCTTCATCCTCAGTCCGAATGCGTCGTGTGGGGTGTCATCTTGTAGTTCTCGGCGTGCAGACCTCGATTTGAGGGCTGTTCACAGCATTTGTGACGTCATTGGTGACGTCATCAGTAGGAGTAGTAGCGAAAGTGGGCATTTTGGGGCAGTGAAGGATGGTATTTAGTGTAGAGATGGACCATCCTTGGTCCGAATGCGTCGTGTGAGATGTCATCTTGTAGCAACGCTCACCAACGCCATTCTTAATGCTTCAACGCCCAGGTGAAATAGCTCAGAAGCTCTGATATTCCATGGAATTGTCACTAATTCTTCGAAATGCAGTGACGCCCGTCGACGCCCGTCGTTACACCTTAACACTCTAACATAACACCATGATATAGACCGGACAGAGAACAACAACAGCAACAACAAGGATCACACATGAGAGAACAACAACAACAAGAAGTTTTTTTTCATATAGATTATTCTCCACAATGTTACATCATACCCACGTTGGGGGAGCCGCGTTGGGTATATTTACAATTCAAGAATATTCTTGTCCAATCAGAGGCCACCATTTGCATCTGTCATATTCGTTCCTGTCCGTTAGATGTATTCTCGGCTACTCTTGTCCAATCAGAAGTGGCCATTTCAGAAAGTTCCATTTTCGGCCATGTTCGCTCTGAACCGTTTGTTCTAATCGTCATCGGACAGGCCAGGATACCGTTGAGGAAACATATCCTCAGATAGTTGTTTGCGCATTCTGAGTATCTATCAGTGCATGGGTGAATACTTTCATCCGATGGGGTGGTGGGTCAGTTTAACCACGAAGAACGTAACATTGGTGACCCTCTCCACTATCCACTTGGTGTTGGGACGCTGTTCATAGGCCCATTCTAAGGGATCCACAGTGTCCAGTTGGGCCAGCATCGTCTCTAGCGACGCCCGATTGGTGATTATGAAAGGCTGGTCGTACACTGGGTTGATGGCACTGGAATAGAAATAGCACAATTCACGCGTCATCTTATGGCATAAGATGTACCCAAATGCTACATTTAATGTGAAGGACGTAGGTTGGTCATTGAAGATGGCTTCCACGTAGCTGCGGAGACGGGCGAGGTCGGTCAGTCGGAAATTGTACAAGTCCAATATAGGGCGATGACGGTGGAAGCAGTGTCGGATCATGGACCAATGGCGTCGATACATCTCACTCACTGGATGATCTTCGGGTAAGAGATCGCTGGGAACCTCCACCGCATCTTCCAGAAAATGTTCGTTGTTGTCAGGCGTATGACTGGAAACAGTGATGCTAGGGACCGGCTGGATATCTAGGCTCTTCTGAGCTGTGGGGATAGGCGGGCTCTCCGTGATCGCATCACCAGTGGCATTCTCCTCCCCGGGTTCATCTTCAGTGGATCTGTCCCCCCTGGGTACCTCTTTAGTGGAAAGTTGTCCCTCATGCCGTGGTGATGCACCATGAATCAAACGCTCATGCCGTTTTAACTGACTGGGTCGTTTGAAGAGTTGACCACATGCTTCGCATGGACGCTTGGATGGCCCATGAATTGAACGTTCATGGCGCTGTAAATGATCTGGGCGCTGAAACGACAGTGTAGGCCTACATATCGTACAGTTATACCGGGCGGTTCCATCGTGCTTGGTAGCCTCATGGCGGCGCAAGTCGTGCCGGCGAGTGAATGATTTCGAGCACGTAGTACAAGTGAACATCTTGGTGGCTGACAGAGTGTCTGATGAAACGGCCAGGCCGTTTCCTTTTTATAGCAAGCTAGCTGTTGATCTATTTTTAGCACAATCAGTTCTAAACTAGGGGAAAACCTCTATCACCTCTAGCCAAAAGGGCTAATATCGGTCCCCGGGCTTATTGGGATCTGCCTATCAAGTCAATGGGGTGATGTGAATAACAACAAGTTCAGCAATGTTCATACAGTTTATTATCCCCAATGTTACATCATACCCAGGCTGGGGGAGCCGCCCTGGGTATGTTTAGTATGTTCGCATTCGAAATATCAAACACCGTGTTTTATTATTCAACGCATCGTCACATCAGGCACAAGTGTTTACTGAGCTCAAGTCAACGATCAGCATGTAGACATAGAGAGTATGTACGGCATGTTGTGGTATTCATCAGTGCATGGGTGACGCATTCACCCGATGGGTTGATTGGTCGTCTTGGTCACGAAAAACGTAACATTGGTCACCCTCTTTACCACCCATTGTGTGTTGGGTCGTTGTTGTTGGGCCCATCTCAAGGCATCCAATTGTTCCACTTGGTCCAGCATCATCTCTAGTGACCTCCGGTTAATGATGGTAAACGGTTGGTCGTACACTGGGTTGAAGGCACTGGAATAGAAATAGCGCAATTCACCCGTCATCTTATGGCATAAGATGTACCCAAATGCTACATTTAATGTGAAGGCCGTAGGTTGGTCATTGAAGATGGTTTCCACGTAGCTGCGTAGACGGGTGAGGTTGGTCAGTGGGAAATTGTAGATATCTTGAATAGGGCGATGACGGTGGAAACAGTGCCGTGTCATGGACCAATGGCGCCGAGAGATGTCACTCTCTGGATGATCTTCGGGTAAGAGATCGCTAGGAACATTTATGGGCTCGTCCAGAAAATGTTCGATGTATGACGTATGACTCGAAACCGTAACGGTGGGGTCCGGCCGGAAATCCAGGCTCTTCCCAACTGCAGGTATAGGCGGGCTCTCCGTCATCGCATCACCAGTGGCGTTCGTCTTCCCGGGCTTATCTTCAGTGGGTCTGACCTTCCGCGGCTCCTCTTCAGTAGGAAGTTGTCGCCAAAACCGTGGTGACGGACCATGGATCAAACGCTGATGCCGTTTTAACTGACTGCGTCGTTTGAAGAGTTGACCACAATCCTTACATTGTTCCGTCGCGTCCTCGTGGAATGAACGTTCGTGGCGCAGTAAAGCATCTTCCCGATTAAATGACCGTGCGCAGGTTATACAAGTATACAGTCCATCGTTGTGGGTGGAGGTCTCGTGGCGTCGTAAACTATCTAGACGAGTAAACTTCTTCTGGCAAGTTGTGCAAGTGAACATCTTGGTGGTTGACAGAGTGTCTGATGAAACGGCCAGGCCGCTTCCCTTTTATAGCACGCTAGCTGGTGATCTATTTTTAGCACACTCAGTTCAACTATCCCCAAGTCGAGAGCCGAGCCGTGACATCTTCGGTAACCTCCGTGTCTCTTTGGGCACCTCAAAGCCTGTGGAGCTCAGAGCTCGGAAGTGACATTTGCATATGACCTCTGCGAGGTCACAGGGCAGTGAAGGATGGTATTTGGTGTAGAGATGGACCATCCTTGGTCCGAATGCGTCATGGGAGGTGTCATGTTGTAGCTCTCGGGGTGTAGACCCCAATTTTAGGGATAGCCACAGCATCTGTGACGTCATTGGTGACGTCATCAGTACGAGTAGTAGCGAAAGTGGGCATTTTTTAGCAGTGAAGGAGTATACACTATGTACAAATAGAATACAGGTGGTATGTACAAATAGAATAGTAGTGGTATGTATAAGGTACAAAAAAAAATTCTGTCAGGAGTAGGATTCGAACCTACGCCAGCTCTTCGCCGACCAGCACTTAATACCGGCGCCTTAGACCACTCGGCCATCCTGACTGTTTACAGTTTTTAACTCGTGTATCAACAGTTATATAGTGTGTTCGACATTTTTTCACAAGTCCAAGTAAGTAGTACTCACACCATCGGCCAGGACTTTCCGTTTCGGGTAAAAGAAAGTAAAGGCGTCTCGTTGCTGGATGTACGTCTGCATTTCGGATGCTCTTGGAACTCGGCGCTTCGGAGCTCTTGGAGCTCCGGAGCTCATGGAGCTCCGGAGGTCACTTCCGCTTCCGTTCACGTGACCGGAACTGACCTTTGACCCCGGCGCGCAAAGGTTTCCACCGCGGTGGAAACCTTTACACCGCGCGCGCCGGGGTACTACCCCAAATACCTTCATGTACTGCCCCAAAATGGCCACTTTACTTACTACAACCAACTGCGCATGCGCAGATTAACGCGGTTTGCACTTAAAAGCACATCATTCTGACTCTAACCCACACAAGCTTCACTTTGACACCTTCCACGACCCATTCGGACCCATAAGGGTCCATCTCTACCCCAAACACACACCCACATACCCCCCTAAATGCCTGATTTCTCTACTACGGCCAGACTGCGCATGCGCATATTGACGCGACATGCATTTAAAAACACGCCATTCTGACTCTACCCCACACAAGCTTCACATTGATACCTCACACGACCCATTCGAACCGTGAATAGCCCATCTCTAACCCAAACACACCCCTACATAGCACCCAAAATGCCTGTTTTCTATACTACGGCCAGATTGCGCATGCGCAGACTATTGAACACGGACGAACCATTAGTGTAGTCAAGTGTTCCTGCACGAGAGCTTCAAAATAAGACCTCACTCGACCCCATTGGACCACCAGGGACTCACCTAGACTCCAACATGTCCACCCTGTATGGCCCTATACACCCATAGCCATGCAGTATAGGCCTATGGGCCTACCCAGGCCTTGGTGACTTTTTTCAAAAATTTCACCAATTCGCTCCGCAACCCTACCCATCGTGTTCTAAATGTCGAGACGTGAAAAACGAGACCCCACAACCCTACCGCAAATGTCGAGAAGTGGGTTTCCCAGGGGGACAAACATCGGTCCTATACCCCAGTATGGGAATATATATTTATATATATATGTCTATATGGGGCTATATCGTACTTTTTCAAAAATTTCACCGATTCGCACGGGGACACTTCCTATCATGTTCTAAATGATGAGACGAGTAAAACGAGATCCCACAACCCTACCGCAAATGTATAGAAGTACGTTTCCCAGGGGGACAAATATTGATCCTATACCCCAGTATGGGACTATATGGGGCTCGGTGACTTTTTTCAAAAATTTCAACGATTCGCTTCGCGACACTTCTTATCATGTTTGTCTTGACGAGACTAAGAAAACGAGACCCCACAACCTATACCGCAAATGTGGAGAAGTAGGTTTCCCAGGATGATCCTATACCTCCCATACCCCATATAGGCATTTTCGCGTAATTTAGGATAAAGTCCGTGTTCCGTATTTTTTCAGGAAAATTTTTACATGCACCCACCCATGCTTGAAATATACTTCACTTTGATACCTCATACAACTCCATCGGCACATTAGGGGCTCCCCTAGCTCCAAAACGTCTAGCAGGACCCATACAAGGTCCAGTTTTCGACACTAGGTGACCACATCCCGACGAAATGGCCAGTTTTCGACACCGGATGTGCCGCCATCTTAAACCTACGTGCCGCCATCTTGGATATGGCCCATAATGCACCGGGTCAAAATACTAGCTTCTGATTGGCTGACAGCTCTGTGACGAATTTGAAATACTCGCTTCTGATTGGACGAGAGCTCCGCATTGCGTCTGCGCATGCGCAGAATGATATTCCTACCGCACACCCAACCCATCAGATGCCCCTTCACGAATGCTTCACTTTGATACCTCACTCGACCCCATTGGACCATTAGGGGCTCCCCTAGCTCCAAAACGGCTAGTTTCATATCCTTTGGCCACCGCGCATGCGCGGAATGCCGATATGTCAACCCCACACCCAGTCCATCAGTGGCCCCGTCACATAGGCTTCACTTTGATACCTCACTCGATCCCATTGGACCATTTGTGGCTCCCCTAGCTCCAACACGGCTATTTCCATACCCTTCGGCCACCGCGCATGCGCAGAATGCCGATACTTCAACCCCACACCCAGCCCATCAGAGGCTCCCTCACCTAGGCTTCACTTTAATACCTCACTCGATCCCATTGGACCATCAGGGGCTCCCCTAGCTCCAAAACGTCTATTTGCATACCCTTGGGCCACCGCGCATGCGCAAAATGCCGCTATTTCAATCCCACACCCAGCCCATTAGATGCCCCTTCACCTAAGCTTCACTTTGATACCTCACTCGACCCCATTGGTCCATTAGTGGCTCCCCTAGCTCCAACACGGCTATTTCCATACCCTTCGTCCACACGAGTTGTCTCCCTTGCGTCAGTGTGTGCAGATGGCGCTACGATCGACGCCGTGATGTGGCAAGGGCGTCCCCACACCATCCTGGAGCCGCCATTTTGTTTGTTGATTTTCTGCGGAGATACACGGGACAATAAATGATCGACCCTAGGGTGGTACAGATGCTAGACTGATCCTATTATCATGGTACAACACCTATAGATTATGTTTATTACTAGGACGTCAGCGAAATACTAGTACCCATCCTCCGCATGGCAGAACTGTACAACCCAGAACAAGTCTAGACATGCCTTGATCACGTGACCCTCCCGTGGCCTCCAAGTTCCGCCACACTTCCGCCACAAATCTGCGCAGAAACACCTGCGCACTCGTCAAAATGTGACCTGTGCCGTGTTCTATATACTACTCTCCACCCTGTAATCTATAGGACTGTATAAAAAGGGATGACCGGCACATGCAGGCAGGTCTCAATGAAGGCCAATACCATCGGGTCTCAACAGAGGCTAATATCACCATGTCTCCGATGATAGATGTTACTATCTCCAGTTCTGAAAATGACTGTTTACCAAATGGTCTGATGTTAATGAAGTTGTGTTAGTCTGCCTGCCAAATGTCGCCGATCATTCCTAATCTAGGTGGAATGAATTGCAATAAATCGGTTTAATATTCAACAGACATGAACTTCGTTTTTGTTGTATCCTGTCATCATTTAAAGAGGCTATCAAGTCTTCGAGAAATCTCAGAAGCCGGACCTTGGAATCTATCATTGTACGGGTTTTATGGACCATCACCCGAGTTTGCGGACGACTTCGCGTTACAACATCTTAAGATCGCGCTCACAAGCCCTTGTCGTCTTGAAGACCGCAAATTCCATAATGTGGAGAATATGAAGTATCCACACGGCCCCTAGCACCGGCTTAAGCGGAATTAGATACGCTAGCTCGGGAGCTGTGATGACGGATCAGCTCAAACAAATAACTCATCTGATGTTAATAGATAGGACTCGAGGACGTCTGAAGAAATAAATGCCTCAAGATGATGCAAACCTGCCAAATGCAAGAATACCCAGAAAAAAACTAATCTGTAATGCCCGGCGTTGTACGTCTGACGCCGCGGAGCATATTCAAAAGTGGAGGGGCTGACCCCTATCTCGACCATAAAGTGGGGGGGGCTGAAGTCGCCCCTAGATAGGGCTTATAACATTACAGCTCCGAAAAGTGGGGGGGCTGAAGCCCCCCCAGCCCCCCCGGCTCCGCGGCCCAAAATGTCCCACCAAATCAATGAACCTACATCTATTTATCGAATGACAAGTACAGAAGGCTACACTCGGGGGACAGCCCACCAGCAAAATCATACCATATACAGGTAATAAATTGCAGCGCTATGCAAGACGTGGGAAAAATTGACGACGTTCGTCGACTAAAAAGCAACGAAATGACTCTACAGGAAAGCTTCCTTTGGCACCTCTTATTCAGACCCGAGAATACGGTGGATTCTCGGACGTAGCCTCGGTATCTCAGCCGCGCTTTTATTGCAGCTCTTCATGTGGAGACTATGAAGTATCTACACAGCCCCTACACAGGCAATTTTTCACAGACATGTACTGAGCTGTACAATACTGAACGGTACTGTATGGAAAGGCCCACCATACATGTAGGTACTGAGCTGTAACTGAACAGTTCCTGTGTGATAATCACAGGTCAGAACTGAACTGAGCAGTACATGTCAGTTAGCAACAGCCTGGTTACAAGTCGTAACTGACCAGTACTGCACAGTAACAGATTGATTACTGTTCAGTTACAATGCAGTACTGTTCAGTCCTGTCCTTTGTGGTACTGTACGGTATCCAATCATTACTGACCAGTTACTGAGTGGTACTGTGTGGATACGGGTCAGTACTGACTGGTACTGTACTGAGGTGTACCGTTCCGGGCCCTTCCTTGCGGTTACCAATCAGTTACCACACAGTACCAACATGGGAAAATTTGTGGCTGTGTATCACCGGCTTAAGCGCAATTAGATACGCTAGCTCGGGAGCTGTGATGACAGATCAGTTCAAACTAATAACTCATCTGATGTTAATGGATGAGCATCGAGGACGTCTGAGGGAATAAACGCGGGATTCTCTATACCCCAAAGGTGGTCACCTGAAGATTGGAAAACTGCGTAAGGTATATTGTATAGAGGATTATCTAATTCAAATCCTGTGCTAAGTAGGAGCCTAGATCGCTTGTCCCAATACACAACGCACACCCTGTTCCAATGAACGACATGCTTCAACGTGTACGGAGGATGAGCCTTGATATTTACTTTAAGGTTGATTAAGGATGCCTGAAATATTTTCGAGGTAAAAAGTAATTTTTTGTATACTTTGTGGCATCATGGGGACTTCTAGAGTGTCTTTGGTGTATCGATGTATGTTATACCAGAAACACTAATACGGTAAAATGGTGAAAAGATTCTGCACTTTGAGGTATAAGCATGAAATTTGAAAGGATGATAGCCTGATCAAAAGCAAAATAGGACCTACCTGAATTTTATCCAAGATGGCCGCCAAATCCAAGATGGTCGCCATTGTAAGGTAGAAATCAGGGAGTCATTTGGGATCCCTAGATGTTTTTCTTATTCCTCGAGCTATGGAGCTTAAACTATTCGCTCAAGCTCTGCCACAAACTTAAAAAGCCATGATGGCCGCCAAGATAACGTCACAGTAACATTATATTATAAAACTGCATTTTGCTGCAAATTGTTTTGGTTAGATTTTTCGAAAAATTTTATTGATGCTATTTTTCAGTAAATTGGGAGATAATTATATGATGTAAACAAAAATAATATTCTCTTCTTTCCTGCGTAAAAAGGCATTTATTAAGAAAAAAAACACGAAAAACGCAAAGTTCTGGTTGTCACCAAGGGGTGTGTAAATAGGCTCAAAATGGCACAAAGCCAATTATGGCCTAGGTATATTGTCATGTACGTCCGTCAGTCCATTAACGCAATTTTAGTTATAGGTCATATGCCCATTGAAATCGAGTCGCCTCGACCGTAATGAAAAACCAGAGATTATTACATCCGAAAAGGGGCATAACTTCGTAAAATTTTGGCCGAGGCGACTCATTTCCGACAGGCTATAACTAGATGGATAAAATTTGTTCAAAATTTGGTCAGTGGACATAACACGGTTTTGCAGATATCACGAAGACGGACGGATGTACAGCACGACAATACCCCTTGGCCAAGCACAAGACCATGAATAAATTCCAAATGGAGGATATGTGTGTGCGACTAAAACTTGTTCCCGTCGTTTTTCTTAAAGTAGTGGTTTTTATATGCATGAACGTGACCATAGTTATTTTAATTCACATCAGCAAAAACGAAAAAGAATTAAAATGAATGAAACAATGGACTGAAAAATCGACCCAAAAAATGAATATTTACAATATGACGTCACGTCGTTGAGGCGGCCCTCTAGGATTTTTTTTTTTATATTTTCCGATAGCGCTTGAGTCCAAGATATGTGATAAGAAATTTCATCTCCCTACGCTTTAAAAAAAACATGTGGGTCACAAATGACCTACTGAATTCTACATTACAATGGCGGCCATCTTGGATTTGGCGGCCATCTTTGAATAATTTCAAGTGGGTCCCTAGCAAATTTTAAAGAGCCGATCGAGTACTATAAACTTTCACCTTAAAGTGCAGAATTACCCCCAATTTCAGTCCCGTTATTGCTGCACTACACTGGAAATTATTATTTTTCATGACTGAGTTTGTCGTAACGAATGTCTACCAAAATTTTTCAGAAGGGTAACAATCCGTGGGTCCAAAATACTGTACCTCAAAGCTCTTTACACAAAGGTTCTCAAACATAGTGATGCATATCACCAAAGAGTATTGATAGTTTCTTGCGCTGTCTTTCTTAACTGTATCTGGAGTTTGGTGGATGTTTACACTGGATCTGATATACTGATGAATGACGCAAGAACGAATAGATGAGGATCATATCCGTAAGTCAGATAGCGCAAACCACAGGGGCTCGTTACCGTTGCGGTTAAATAGGTTGATTATAGGGGGGGGGGGTCGAGGTCGGTAATAAAAGCTTTTATTACCGACCCCCCCTATAATCAACCTTTTTAACCAATTAACAACGGTAACGAGCCCCTGTGGCGCAAACCATCCTCAAATGCGCCTGCAACGTTTCGTCGAATTTGAACATGATTTGTATATTATTTGTAGGCGCTGGTGACGTTATCGTCATATAGCTACCACGTTTCTATCATTGTCACCATAAATTCTCGATTTGTAAGTAGTGTGACTTGTGTTCACAATAGGTGGTATGACATTGTAATATATGCATATACGTTTTATATATGTTTTGCTTGGGTATCCCAGCATTTCAATGACAATTAATGTTTTAATATTCTAAACAGAGATTGCCCAATAAGCGCATGGAAATGAACGTCCTCTGACCATTAACAATGACCATTACTAAAATATTAAACCTTGTATCGCTGGCTCATTGATGTCTCTCAGACTGAGTACCGGTATCTATGGTTGGCCATCCCTGCCAGAATTCGTCATTTAGAGGCTGCCTCTAATTATTTTGTACCATGGTATAAAATGCCAAGCCTGCCATAATTCGTATTTAGAGGCTGCTTCTAATTATTTTGTACCATGGTATAAAATGCCGAGCCTGCCATAATTCCTATTTAGAGGATGCCTCTAAATCGCCAAGCCTGCCACAATTCGTATTTAGAGGCTGCCTGTAAATAATATATACCATGGTATAAAATGCCGAGCCTGCCATAATTCGTATTTAGAGGCTGCCTCTAATTATTTTGTACCATGGTATAAAATCGCCAAGCCTGCCATAATTCCTATTTAGAGGATGCCTCTAATTCATTTTAGCCGTAAGTCATAAACAACTCGATGTCATATCAAGAATATTAAATTTGACCAATGAGTAAACTTGTAACAAGCGTAGAGATATGGTCACGTGAGTAAATGGGAAGAGACAAGATTTTTGACATCTTCTCCCAAGGTGCTTCGCGCTATTCTCCGATGGACTTTCGAGAGGCGAGGTAATTTCGTATTTTGGAGATGTCTCGCAGAAGATTTCATAATGAACCCATCGGGGATTTTTTCACTTTTACTGCAAGATGTCGAGCTATCATCAAAAAAGGGGAGGAGCGTAAAGCCCGGCACCAAATTTGTGAAAGCGCATATCATTGGTGGAAGTAATAAGAAGGCGAAAATTTACGACTTACGGCTATAATGAATTAGAGGCATAATTATGGCAGGCTTGGCGATTTTATACCATGGTACAAAATAATTAGAGGCAGCCTCTAAATACGAATTATGGCAGGCTCAGCATTTTATACCATGGTATATATTATTTACAGGCAGCCTCTAAATACGAATTGTGGCAGGCTTCGCGATTTACAGGCATCCTCTAAATAGGAGTTATGGCAGGCTCGGCATTTTATACCATTGTAACGTGTACGAGCAGGACCAGTCGTAGTGTTTAGAAGAAAACGAATCAATAACCGGGATTGCCCACTGGCATTCTGGCCGTCACCGTCGTTAACCCCTTCACTAGTGGAGATCCGGGGCTCGAAGAGATGATCACAACCGTTACAAGGATGACTGACTCGAATGTAAAGGTCTATTATGGTATATTCTGCACAAGTAGTATACGCGGTTACAAATAATGGCGTAGAACCGCGTGGCTTAGACAGAATGTCTAAGGAGATGTAACGTTAAGATATTTACACATATGTACAGACACTAGGAGAGTGGTTGCAAATAATCTTGATGGATATATACACGTGATGTATGCACACAAGTTACGGATACATACGCTTGGTGTGTGCACGTAAGGTTCACGGATACATACACTTGGTGTATGCACGCAAGGTGCACGGATACGTGCCCCTGAGAGAGTGTGTGCATATAGAGTTAACGTATCCCTAGTGTATATGTGGATAATAGAGGATGTGTGCAGCTTAAGCTTGATGTTATATGGTAATAATAGATATATGGGAGTGTATGCATATAACTTTATGGTTAATATAGTGCTTTAATGCGCGATAAGGGCGGCCTGGCTGCTGGCCCTTCTCTTCTGGGGATAAGGGCGGCCTGGCTGCTGGCCCTTCTCTTCCGTCGTTGGAACGTTATGGATATAACGCTCTCTCCAGGGATGGCACCCAGTCGTTGGAACGTTAAGGATATAACGCTCTCTCCAGGGATGGCACCCAGTCGTTGGAACGTTAAGGATATAACGCTCTCTCCAGGGATGGCACCCAGTCGTTGGAACGTCAAGGCCCGTTGGAACGTTACGGCGGCAACGTTCTCTCCAATATACAGATACCCTCAGGCGTTGGAACGTCACGGCAGTGACGCTCTCTCCAGATATAGCACCAAGTCGCTGAAACGTCACGGCCCTTTGGAACGTTACGGCGGTAACGTTCTCTCCAGAGACGTGGCAACTCGGCGTGTACTTCACCCCCAGTCGTCGGAGCTTGACCGTAACTTGTCAGCTCACCAGTCTGCTTCCCGCACAGGTAAGTATAGCCCGGCGTCTCAACCCTTACGGCTGCTGCGGCCCGTCTATAGCCCCGTCTGTGACTACACGACTTCACGACGATCTCTCAGGTAAGTATCACGCCCACTTCCGTGCCCGTCAGGACAGTTACATGGGGATATAATGTGCTATTACTCTTTCATTTGGTACCGACGAGACATCGTACGGTACGTTCAGATTTCACGTCTAATCGACGTTTCAGAAATCTGTCTGTGCTGTGCCTTCGCTTGACTGTACAGTCTGTAAGTCTGTAGCTAGCGACCCTGCAGATTTCACGTCTAATCGACGTTTCAGAAATCTGCCTGTGCTGTAAATCTTGTCTTCTCTTTACTGTCTGTAAATCTTGTTACCACTTTTACCTCGGTGAAAGGAAGCCCGTCTTCTGTAACGTGTGATAAATACACGTGTCCTACTGGAACCTGTATGTTTTGTTACTACTTTTACACCGGTAAAAGTGAGCCCACCTGTACCGGCCTTTATGCGTGATAGATACGCATTTCCTCCCGGTGGAATCTGTGGTCTGTGGCTTTCTTGACTGTATAATCTGTGATCTGTGTGCTGTTTATTTCTTGGGTGCTCGGTGTGCTGTATCTTTCTGTCCTGTACGATGTTCTGTACTTCTCTCTTTCCCTGCTGGACGCCGTTCGTGTAGCCGACTACTCGACCCTGTTTGCTGGGCCCCCGGAATACACGGTTTACCGACGTTTCTTGATGAAAGCAGCACGCCCGCCTGTACTTGATTTGCTTCGCCCGGCCGTAATCACGGTGCTCGTTTTCGCCCGTATAGCGTTGCACAGCCGTTTGCGTCGTTGTATTATGGCAGTGGAAGTTTGGCTTATTTCTCCCTGTGTTTAGTGCAGTTGTATATTTCTTGGGGTGAGGGAATTCCTGACTTAGCATATATACCGCTTCACGGTCAACAAATCGACACAAATATTGTGGCTTTAGTCCCAGTGCAGCGAGATAGCACAGCAATAATGTCGAAATTATCAACCTACTGGTATATAGATCTAAAAGCCCTATTTCATACTGAAGTTAGACCATGCAAGTTGCCTAAATGTGCTACAGGCAAACACATGTCTCATTACAGTATTACCCATGGTCCCAAAACTACATACAACACGAACACACTGTCGTGTTCCCTAAACTATAGTATAACCACAAAACACGTTTCCACCTGAAGATGCGAGCCGGCAAATTCTGGCGTGTTTGTTACAGGTTACACTAACTACAGGATTTACAAGCTTTTAGATTCCCAGGCCAAAAACAACTGCATTACGGCTCCACCGTAATTATGCCAAAATCAAGGAATTACAGGCTGACCTGGCGTGTGTTCCTCCAGCACTTTCTTTCTAGTCTGTCCCCGATCTCTACGTCAGCTCAAGCTTATATAGGGCTACCGCACTTCCGTGAACCACGGCCAATCACAGTCGACGACACCAGCGCCCTCTTTACTGTCACTTAAACCACATTTTCCCGAACCGTTTATATAGACCTCGCTGAATAAATCTGGCTATGGAAGAACAAACCATAATTCATAACTAACGTAATCGTGAAATATCAGCTTCCAACTCGGTCTGGTAAACGAGAAATACAGGGGAATGCATTTCCGAAATCTGTCCTGCTCGATGTTGACGACACGGGTCAAGGTCGTCCTCTCCACATTCCAGCGCAGTACACGGTCCTGATTCAACCTGTTCTCTACACAAACGGGTAACCGTTACACTGCCCCCGACTTTCAAATCATGACGTCCCCGTCATGGCCGTACGGGTCCAGTTGTACAGTTCGAATCGATTTAAACAAAACTGTTCGCCAATCACGGGCCATCAGGGCCGGCGAAATCACTAGGTGGCCGCCCTCCGGCGGTCTGGCCGGGCCACCACGACATCAGGTCCACAGACTTCCTTCACAGAATTACATGGGCGGCTAGCAGAGCCGCCCCACGACATTAGGTCCACTGGGCTGCCTGCTCAGTTGGAGGGGTCCGGCTTCTCCCCTCTTACGGTACACGGGCTGGGACGTCAGCACGTAGTCTTGCAACCTGTGAGCCCTGACCGCTCGCCGAACGCGGGTCGTCGTCGCGTGTGTGGGGGCTGCCTCACCCTCGGCCACTTCGATGACGTCGTCCCTCGCGTGTGTGGGGGCTGCCTCACCCTCGGCCACTTCCTCGAGCGCGTCCTCCGCTGGCCCCTGCGGCCGGCCCACGGTCGCCTGTGCCTCCCGGGCTCCGTCGTTGTCGGTCATCTCTAGTAGTCGGTTGTTCTCTTCTGTTGTAGATCAGGCCAGATCCCACCGCTGCCACCAGTTTTCAACCGTGTAACGTGTACGAGCAGGACCAGTCGTAGTGTTTAGAAGAAAACGAATCAATAACCGGGATTGCCCACTGGCATTCTGGCCGTCACCGTCGTTAACCCCTTCACTAGTGGAGATCCGGGGCTCGAAGAGATGATCACAACCGTTACAAGGATGACTGACTCGAATGTAAAGGTCTATTATGGTATATTCTGCACAAGTAGTATACGCGGTTACAAATAATGGCGTAGAACCGCGTGGCTTAGACAGAATGTCTAAGGAGATGTAACGTTAAGATATTTACACATATGTACAGACACTAGGAGAGTGGTTGCAAATAATCTTGATGGATATATACACGTGATGTATGCACACAAGTTACGGATACATACGCTTGGTGTGTGCACGTAAGGTTCACGGATACATACACTTGGTGTATGCACGCAAGGTGCACGGATACGTGCCCCTGAGAGAGTGTGTGCATATAGAGTTAACGTATCCCTAGTGTATATGTGGATAATAGAGGATGTGTGCAGCTTAAGCTTGATGTTATATGGTAATAATAGATATATGGGAGTGTATGCATATAACTTTATGGTTAATATAGTGCTTTAATGCGCGATAAGGGCGGCCTGGCTGCTGGCCCTTCTCTTCTGGGGATAAGGGCGGCCTGGCTGCTGGCCCTTCTCTTCCGTCGTTGGAACGTTATGGATATAACGCTCTCTCCAGGGATGGCACCCAGTCGTTGGAACGTTAAGGATATAACGCTCTCTCCAGGGATGGCACCCAGTCGTTGGAACGTTAAGGATATAACGCTCTCTCCAGGGATGGCACCCAGTCGTTGGAACGTCAAGGCCCGTTGGAACGTTACGGCGGCAACGTTCTCTCCAATATACAGATACCCTCAGGCGTTGGAACGTCACGGCAGTGACGCTCTCTCCAGATATAGCACCAAGTCGCTGAAACGTCACGGCCCTTTGGAACGTTACGGCGGTAACGTTCTCTCCAGAGACGTGGCAACTCGGCGTGTACTTCACCCCCAGTCGTCGGAGCTTGACCGTAACTTGTCAGCTCACCAGTCTGCTTCCCGCACAGGTAAGTATAGCCCGGCGTCTCAACCCTTACGGCTGCTGCGGCCCGTCTATAGCCCCGTCTGTGACTACACGACTTCACGACGATCTCTCAGGTAAGTATCACGCCCACTTCCGTGCCCGTCAGGACAGTTACATGGGGATATAATGTGCTATTACTCTTTCATTTGGTACCGACGAGACATCGTACGGTACGTTCAGATTTCACGTCTAATCGACGTTTCAGAAATCTGTCTGTGCTGTGCCTTCGCTTGACTGTACAGTCTGTAAGTCTGTAGCTAGCGACCCTGCAGATTTCACGTCTAATCGACGTTTCAGAAATCTGCCTGTGCTGTAAATCTTGTCTTCTCTTTACTGTCTGTAAATCTTGTTACCACTTTTACCTCGGTGAAAGGAAGCCCGTCTTCTGTAACGTGTGATAAATACACGTGTCCTACTGGAACCTGTATGTTTTGTTACTACTTTTACACCGGTAAAAGTGAGCCCACCTGTACCGGCCTTTATGCGTGATAGATACGCATTTCCTCCCGGTGGAATCTGTGGTCTGTGGCTTTCTTGACTGTATAATCTGTGATCTGTGTGCTGTTTATTTCTTGGGTGCTCGGTGTGCTGTATCTTTCTGTCCTGTACGATGTTCTGTACTTCTCTCTTTCCCTGCTGGACGCCGTTCGTGTAGCCGACTACTCGACCCTGTTTGCTGGGCCCCCGGAATACACGGTTTACCGACGTTTCTTGATGAAAGCAGCACGCCCGCCTGTACTTGATTTGCTTCGCCCGGCCGTAATCACGGTGCTCGTTTTCGCCCGTATAGCGTTGCACAGCCGTTTGCGTCGTTGTATTATGGCAGTGGAAGTTTGGCTTATTTCTCCCTGTGTTTAGTGCAGTTGTATATTTCTTGGGGTGAGGGAATTCCTGACTTAGCATATATACCGCTTCACGGTCAACAAATCGACACAAATATTGTGGCTTTAGTCCCAGTGCAGCGAGATAGCACAGCAATAATGTCGAAATTATCAACCTACTGGTATATAGATCTAAAAGCCCTATTTCATACTGAAGTTAGACCATGCAAGTTGCCTAAATGTGCTACAGGCAAACACATGTCTCATTACAGTATTACCCATGGTCCCAAAACTACATACAACACGAACACACTGTCGTGTTCCCTAAACTATAGTATAACCACAAAACACGTTTCCACCTGAAGATGCGAGCCGGCAAATTCTGGCGTGTTTGTTACAGGTTACACTAACTACAGGATTTACAAGCTTTTAGATTCCCAGGCCAAAAACAACTGCATTACGGCTCCACCGTAATTATGCCAAAATCAAGGAATTACAGGCTGACCTGGCGTGTGTTCCTCCAGCACTTTCTTTCTAGTCTGTCCCCGATCTCTACGTCAGCTCAAGCTTATATAGGGCTACCGCACTTCCGTGAACCACGGCCAATCACAGTCGACGACACCAGCGCCCTCTTTACTGTCACTTAAACCACATTTTCCCGAACCGTTTATATAGACCTCGCTGAATAAATCTGGCTATGGAAGAACAAACCATAATTCATAACTAACGTAATCGTGAAATATCAGCTTCCAACTCGGTCTGGTAAACGAGAAATACAGGGGAATGCATTTCCGAAATCTGTCCTGCTCGATGTTGACGACACGGGTCAAGGTCGTCCTCTCCACATTCCAGCGCAGTACACGGTCCTGATTCAACCTGTTCTCTACACAAACGGGTAACCGTTACACCATGGTACAAAATAATTAGAGGCAGCCTCTAAATACGAATTATGGCAGGCTTGGCATTTTATACCATGGTACAAAATAATTAGAGGCAGCCTCTAAATGACGAATTCTGGCAGGGATGGCCAACCATAGGTATCCACATACACCGACAGTAGGCATATACGGTCGCAGTTATGGGGAGGCGGACAATGTGTTGACTGAGCAGGATAGTTCTAAGATATGACTATCTTTGGTACGAAAACAATTGACTTAGCCGCGCAAACCACATCACCATTACACGAGGATACACTCACAATTGCAGTAAATACAGCTGACGAACCCTCGGTTACTACCCATGAAGCTAAATGACCCGGCGCGGTTAAGAGGTGCCATTCGCCCCATGGAATGCAAGCCTGGTGGGAAGGGATCTGAAATTCGGGGAAAAGCCTACGTCATTTTTAAGTAACACAGGCTTTGCATACCCTCCCTTAAAATCTGGTTGAACATGATTCTACATGTACGTCTGGGTTTATACATTTACCAGGGACCCCTGTGACTCATGTTCAAGAAAATATCTGTATAGACGAGAGAAGGTTTCCGATTTGAAGATACCTAAACCAGTCTTTATCCGGTAATCATGCGGTTTGTTGGGTGAATTCGTTTGGTTTATCACTTACCGAGCTCAGGATCTGCATTGATTTGTGCGGAAGTAATCACCGACAAGGGGGATTATCTTCGCATTGACAGAATAGAATACACGGATGTACGTTTACTCTCCTGTCTGCATGGCCCACAGGTGTATTAATCGTTCATATAGCATTTCCGCGTGATTAAGGGGGAATAACTCTTACTATCAAAATCTGGACCGTGATCTTTTGGAGCACCCAAGTCATCTTAGCAGTTCTTTTTTCAGTTCTGTTAAAAACAATCGTTCCACAAAAAGGGTACAAGTCATTAACACAAGCGTAGCAGTTCATGCAGTTTAGAAAATAGTACCGTACCAACGAAGTGATTCAAGCGCAAGACCATACAATCATTCCAACTTTAGAGGAATTTCCCACCTACCGTGCTATTTTGTGCGAGGAATGGCTTTGGGGTAAAACGCAATATTGTTCAAGTTATTATTTTTACTCGTACTGTGATATGAGCTTAAATAAGAAAAAAAACCTAATAAATTCTTACTTTTTCTTTTTTCGTTTTTTGGGAGATTGACGTAAATTATATTTCTTACTCAAGAATCAACTAAAAGAAATTGTTTCTCAAGCCAAAATTTTATTTTTCTACATTTTCTTGAGAGTGAAACAATGTGATCGAGAAATTATTTCTTGAGCAACATTAGCTTTTCTTATATTTTCTTGATGCTAACCTTGATGAAATTATCTGTCGGATTATTATTATTCTTATTGTCGTTCTCACAGAGCTTTACGTTTCGTTTCTGTACAGATTGGAGACGATATCAAGTGAATGATTTAACGTTGCCTTCAACTATATATCTCAGTCATATGATATCAAGTTTAAATCCTCATCATTTTCAATATTTGATGGACATATTATGCAGGTGAGTAAGTGAGTGAATATGATTTAACGTCATTTTCAACACTATTTCAGTCATATCACGACGTTCGGTTCCTATTCCTTTTCACACCCGGAAACCACACGGATAGGGTCCTATTCCTTTTCACTCCCGGGAACCCCACGGGTGCCCCAGTTAGTCGCCTCTTACGAGAAGCTCTCTGAGGGGCTGAGGCCTATTCTTACCATGACCTGGAGTGTACACAATGCCACCCCAGGTCAATCCCCGGGAGCCCCACGGGGCGACAAGGTTTGCAGATGTGCATCTACTGCCACGCTTAAAAGAATATTTGTTGCATTTGTACTACAATATTTTTCCACCTCCAAACGTTAGAGGGCACTCCCCTTCACACTTGTCAGATAAAACCGTCCAACAATTTATCTGAAGGCCCTTCTACTTTCTTGGAGTTGTTCAGCATGCTTATAGACACGCGTTCATTAAATGTACATTTTGCTAAATTAACCAGGAAGTAAGGGCTTGTCATTTTCCTCTTCAAAATCAACAGATTCAGATTCAGATTCATTTTATTGTATAAAACACCTCATCGAGGCCGTATACAAATTTAACAAAAGGAATACCAATAAACAGTCAAGACCAACATATTATACAAGATGTTTAGGCCTAATGTCCTAATCACAATGTGTCATGATGGGAGTTGTCTCCCTTGCCCTAGACAATATCAAGGGAGGAATTGTCTCCCTTACTCTGTAACAGTGGCAGGATATATGTGCTAGTTGTAACCCTTGTTTATGACACTAATCAATAAACTTACAACGGTTCAGTACCGCAAACCTTTTGACAGTGTACATGGTTGTGGACCCATAAACTGGCTTAAATATAAATATGACCAGGTTATATACTTCGTTTCTGTCTTTCGGACATATACAAGATATATATGAACTATACAAGAACGAGCTAATTTTAACCTGCTCTACATGGACTTGAAGGGGATCTGAGTCTCTATCTGTGTGTGGTAATTAAACAGACATTTTTCTTTTTCGGAAACAATTGTATATATGTGCACAGATTAGCCGTGCAACATTATCTGATGGTTTTAGAAACATTTCCAATTTTCCACTGATGCTAGAAGGTACATCAATAGATAGCATACCTAATTGGTGGAAGAGAGACTGTCTTTCACTAACATATAAATGACAGTCAAACAGAAAATGATATTCATCCTCTATTGTATTGTTGTTACAAAAAGGGCAGAATCTTTCTGTAGATGGCACAGCAGTATACCTACCTGTCTCTATTGACAGACTGTGATTGCTAGTTCTTAATTTTGTAAGTGCTTGCCAGTGCTTGAAGTTTGGCACATCATATAAGAAATCGTCAGGCCCAAAATTTTCTTTAATCTGCCAATAGAGAGCCAATTTGGCACTGCTGGGTGATTTAGCTATACATTGAAAAAGACTTTTCAGTGTATCATCAACTATGGAAGTAAGGATAGCTGGTTGTGCAGGAGAATTCCATAAATCACCTACACCCAATACAGCTAATAACTGATGTATCTTCCAAGGCCATGCTAATTTTGGGTTAGTATACATAAGTGCAATATCCTCCTTGTATGCATGGTACAGCAACCGATCATCAGATACATCACATAATCGTGTCCAGTACTTGATCATATTGGTATATATGTTTAAGGACAAAGGGTAAATTCCAGTTTCAAACAGAGCAGCAGAATTACAGCAATATTTAGAGACACCAAGTATGGATTTACTCTCTGGTGGACACTGTATCACACATATTATTAGCAAACAAGTCAGCAGCAGATTTAGGAAGTTTGCTGCTGTAACGTGTACGAGCAGGACCAGTCGTAGTGTTTAGAAGAAAACGAATCAATAACCGGGATTGCCCACTGGCATTCTGGCCGTCACCGTCGTTAACCCCTTCACTAGTAGAGATCCGGGGCTCGAAGAGATGATCACAACCCTACAAGGATGACCGACTCGAATGTAAAGGTCTATTATAGTATATTCTGCACAAATGGTATACA
Organism: Hanleya hanleyi; assembly: GCA_036873755.1. Lineage (NCBI taxonomy): Eukaryota > Metazoa > Mollusca > Polyplacophora > Lepidopleurida > Hanleyidae > Hanleya > Hanleya hanleyi. The sequence continues at coordinate 2,182 of JAVTVY010049830.1, read as the reverse complement.
CGGTTACAAATAATAGCGTAGAACCGCGTGGCTTAGACCGAATGTCTAAGGAGATGTAACATTATGGTATTTACATATATGTACAGACACTAAGAGAGTGTAGGCAAATAAACTTGATGTATATATACACGTGATGTGAGCGAATGTGTGCATATATGGTTCACGGATACATACACTTGGTGTGTGCACCTCAGGTTCACGGATACATACACTTGGCGTGTGCACCTCAGGTTCACGGATACGTGCCCCTGAGAGAGTGTGTGCATATAGAGTTAACGTATCCCTAGTGTATATGTGGATAAGAGAAGATGATGTATGCCGTTTAAACTTGATGTTATATGGTAATAATATATATATGGGAGTGTATGCATATAACTTTATAGTTAATAATATAGTGCTTTAATGCGCGATAAGGGCGGCCTGGTTGCTGGCCCTTCTCTTCTGGGGATAAGGGCGGCCTGGCTGCTGGCCCTTCTCTTCCGTCGTTGGAACGTTAAGGATATAACGCTCTCTCCAGATACGTCGCCCAGGCGTTGAAACTTCAAGGCCCGTTGGAACGCTACGGCGGTAACGTTCTCTCCAGATATACAGATACCCTCAGGCGTTGGAACGTCACGGCAGTGACGCTCTCTCCAGATATAGCACCAAGTCGCTGAAACGTCACGGCCCGTTGGAACGTTACGGCGGTAACGTTCTCTCCAGAGACGACCCCCAGTCGTTGGAACGTCACGGCGGTGACGCTCTCTCCAGAGACCGTCAGGACAATTACATGGGTATATAATGTGCTATTACTCTTTCATTTGGTACCGATGAAACATCGTACGGTACGTTCAGATTTCACGTCTAATCGACGTTTCAGAAATCTGTCTGTGCTGTGCCTTGGCTGGACTGTACAGGCTGTAAGTCTGTAATTAGTGACACTGCAGATTTCACGTCTAACCGACGTTTCAGAAATCTGCCTGTTCTGTGCTTTGTCTTCTCTTTACTGTCTGTAAACCTTGTTACCACTTTTACATCGGTGAAAGGAAGCCCGTCTTCTGTAACGTGTGATAAATACACGTGTCCTCTGGAACCTGTATTCTGTTACTACTTTTACATCGATAAAAGCTGGCCCACCTGCTCCATACCTTCATGCGTGATAAATACGCATTTCTTCCCTGTGTAATCTGTGGTCTGTGCTTCTTCCTGGTGTGATCTGGGTGCTGTTTATTTCTTGGGTGCTCGGTGTGCTGTATCTTTCTGTCCTGTACGATGTTCTGTACTTCTCTCTTTCCCTGCTGGACGCCGTTCGTGTAGCCGACTACTCGACCCTGTTTGCTGGGCCCCCGGAATACACGGTTTACCGACGTTTCTTGATGAAAGCAGCACGCCCGCCTGTACTTGATTTGCTTCGCCCGGCCGTAATCACGGTGCTCGTTTTCGCCCGTATAGCGTTGCACAGCCGTTTGCGTCGTTGTATTATGGCAGTGGAAGTTTGGCTTATTTCTCCCTGTGTTTAGTGCAGTTGTATATTTCTCGGGGTGAGGGAATTCCTGACTTAGCATATATACCGCTTCACGGTCAACAAATCGACACAAATATTGTGGCTAGTCCCAGTGCAGCGAGATAGCCCAGCAATAATGTCGAAATTATCAACCTACTGGTATATAGATCTAAAAGTCCTATTTTATACTGAAGTTAGATCATGCAAGTTGCCTAAATGTGCTACAGGCAAACACATGTCTCATTACAGTATTACCCATGGTCCCAAAACTACATACATACAACACAAACACAATGTCGTGTTCCCTAAACTATAGTATAACCACAAAACACGTTTCCACCTGAAGATGCGAGCCGGCAAATTCTGGCGTGTTTGTTACAGGTTACACTAACTACAGGATTTACAAGCTTTTAGATTCCCAGGCCAAAAACAACTGCATTACGGCTCAACCGTAATTATGCCAAAATCAAGAAGTTACAGGCTGACCTGGCGTGTGTTCCTCCAGCACTTGCTTTCTAGTCTCTCCTCGATCTCTACGTCAGCTCAAGCTTATATAGGGCTCCCGCTACTTCGTGACTCATGGCCAATCACAGTCGACGACATCAGCGCCCTCTTTACTGTCACTTAAACCACACTTTCCCGAACCGTTTATATAGACCTCGCTGAAGAAATCTGGCTATGGAAGAACAAACCATAATT
>JAVTVY010049829.1:0-23827 GCA_036873755.1 Hanleya hanleyi | reverse complement strand
GGTTCTGATTGGACAAGACAGGAGCCAGTCATCGTGCTATGAAAGTGGAGCGGCCTGGCCGTTCCAGCAGATATCCTGTCAACCACCAAGATGTTCACTTGTACTACGTGCATGAAATCATTCACTCGTCTGCACGACTTGCGCTACCATGAGTCCACCAAGCACGACGGAACGGGAACTCCAATCCCTCGCACGATCGCCGATGATAATGTCGCCCTAGTTCAACAGTCAGATTTTGAGGACAAGACCTTGGGCCAGCTTTTGTAAAACGTGGAGGGCAAAGTACACTTCGTGGACGATCGCATAAATGGTCCCAGCTACATGTATCTCTTGTCTGACACCCACCCAGTGAGTGACATCTACCAGCGCCTTTGATCTACGATTCGACGATGTTTCTACCGTCATCACCCTATTCAAGATATCTACAATTTTCGGTTGAAGGACTCTCTACACAGCTACGTGGAAACCATCTTCTCAGACCAAACTACAGCCTTCAATTTGAATCTGGGATTTGGGTACATTTTACGCCATATGATGTCGGGTCAACTACGCTATTTCTCTTCCAGTGTCAACATCCGGGTCTCCGATCAACCCTTCAACATCACCAATTTTGCGTTAATGGAGCCGGCATTGGTCTAAGTCAAACAACTGGATCGCTTGGAATGTCATCACCTCAACACCAAGTGGAATGTAGAGAGGGTCACCAATGTGACATTTTTCGTGTCCAAACTGATCTACGACCTCATCAGCTGAACGTATTCACTCACGACATGCACTGATGGATACCGTAACATGCCGTATATACTCTATATGTCTACATGATGGCCTCCTTGACGACGAGTACGTCTAAAGAACAAGAGCGGACATGACAGATGCAATGGTGCAATGGCGGATTTTGATTGGATAAAAGCAGCCGAGAATACATCTAACGGACAAGAACGAATATGACAGATACAAAATAAAATGGCGGCTTCTGGTTGGACAAGACCATACTTGAATTGTAAACATATCCATAGCAGCTCCCCCAGCGTGAGTGTGTTGTGATTGAGGGGGTAATAAAATTATTGACCTGTCATCCTTGTTGTTGTTGTTTTCAACTGACTGTGTCAAGGCGATAAGACATTAGGGTTCAGATGTGTGTGTGTGCTGTTACTCACCAGTGTTAAGGCGTCCCTGTGTGGAGACGGCCGTTCGATGCGTTGAGAGAAATGGCGACGACGTTATGACGGTGGGACCAATGACGTCTCTTTCAAGGGGAGGTAACTCTACCATGGTAGACCATCCCAACAACACCAGTATGAGTTAATGAGTTCTGGGTTCATCTCCAGGGTCCACGAGTGACCCCTATGGGTTAGTGTATAGGGGTGTAGGCATGTCTAAAGGGCACACCCGAACGATGCTTTCTCTACTACTCTACAGATGACGTGGACATCCCTCAAGTCGTATTCTATACCACAAGAGGTCCCCACCGAACAAAAACCATACCAATCGTGGTCTACATGCATAGAGCTACAAGATGACACCTCGCACGGTCCATTTGGACCACGGATGGTGCAGCTCTACCCAAAACACATCTCTTCACATCCACACCAAAATGCCGACTCTGGCTACTACTCCTACTGATGACATCATCGTTGACGTCACAGATGACGTGGACATCCATCAAGTAGTGGTCTACACACCGAGGGCTTTAATTTGACACCCTGCACGGCCCATTAAAACCAAGAATGGTCCCCCATCGATCAAACACAGCCCATCCACCTCCAGAAAACCCGATTTGGCTACTACTCCTACTGATGACGTCACCAATGACGGTACAGATGACATGGACATTCCTCAAGGCGTGGTCTACACCACAAGATCTTCAATATGAGACCCTACACGCCCTAGAATACCCCTCCATCGCTCAAACAGACCCCTATGTACCTCCAAAATCCCCGCTTTCTATCCTGCTGCCACTGTGCATGCGCAGAATGATGAAACCAGTCTACACATCAATCCAATCCGACGTTACCCCAAGAGAGGTTCACTATAACACCTCACGCGGCCCAATCGGACCAAGACTGGTCCATGTCGACCCCAAAACGTCCATTCAAATACCATTTTTCTACTGCGCATGCGAAGATAGACGGTATTTCCACCTCACATCCATCTTCTTGGACGCTCCCCCACGCGTGCTTCACTATGAGACCTCACACGACCCAATCGGACCACTAAAACGTCCACTCCGATCTGTCTGGGTCATCAACAGCGCGAAACAGAAGAAAAGATGCCACACTCCAAACCGTACAAAAAAACAAGGAAGATATAATATAATACCACAGAAGTATATATATCCGTCCTCTAGTCACTGGGAAGTCCACGCCTCGTCACAGGACTTAGCCCTCCACACTGGGGGCAAGCTCCCATGAAGTTAACATTGAGAAATACGGAAAATATCCTTAAATATAACAATTTTCCGGCCGCTGTTTTTTCGTATTTGGTGACGATATTAATTTCATATAACATAAGAAGGTTTCAGAACTTTCCAGCGGACAGAAACAAATATATTCACCAAAACGAACTTTCGGCAAAGCATACAAATCTTGCCCCCAGCCAGTCAGCGGAGGGAGGGAAAGTTAAACAGCCAGTCTTTTGTTCTCGCTCGGGGTGGACATCTTTAGTGTAGACTATCTCTCGCTGTATGACTATGCATGGGGATTATAACCTATAAGCTATAGTGGAATGTTCTGGAATTTCTCCTTCAATCAGAGTATTTTACTTCTAGGGTAGGCTGGCGATTGACTTGCTGCTTTTCCACCAATGCATTGACGAGGATGCACCTCGCGATAAACATTACATTCTCATTGGCTAATGGATGTGACATCATCCACAGGCACGCCCACTTTGGCCCCGCATTTCCCCTAGATCTATAACATGCCTATACTTTTGTCATTGCGCTTGGATTTCCAAGTCATCTTCCTCAATCTATCCGTGACCATGCATAGGATATCTCTCGCTACAACTATGGCTATGGCAATAACTTTTGGCTCGGATCATCCACCCTCATTTCATCCTCCCTATACCTATAACATCCCTCATTCCTCATCATTTCCCCTTCATTTCCCTATAACTTTTCCGCCATTTTTCCCTATAGCCCAATTCGGAAAGGGTTTTGTCGCCCTTGTTCCACTAGGGGCGTATTGTTGCAGCGAACTTCCGGTAAGTACCAAAGGCCCTCACAATTAGTTTCAGAATTTAAATATTATATTTTTCTAGAAAATTTACCTTTCTACTGTTCATGTATACATGATCTATCGGTTCATGTAGAAAATATAAATAAAATGTTTTTCGAAAAAAAAAATATTCTGAAATAGTTTACAAATATATTATTCACAATAATTGCGGGTGCCTTTGGTAAAAGTGACATCGAGGCGACTACTTCCCGGAAGCAGCTTTTCATATCTCTAACCCTAAAGAACGGAAGTCATTCAGAGGGTGATTAGACACTTTATGGAAAGGGCTATACCTATAACCCCTCAGCACTCCCAGTTCCCATCAGCTACAACATGTACAAAATAACATTACCCCTCAATACCCAAATTTCCCATAAGCTATGGACACCCACATAGAATATGACTAGATTAGTCCTTTCCTCACCACTGAAGGAAAATCTACCTTAATTTATATCGACAAGATATTGCAGAGAGAAAAGGTTATCTGTTGACAAGACGACAGTCCGACAGATCAAATTTGATAGAGGGGAGAAGTATGGAGGAGAGAAAACTTATCTCACGACAGTCCGACAGTGCAAGTCATCGAACTTTATAGTGGAGAAGAAACTCTTACCTTAACTTATACCGAGAATAGATCGCGGAGAGAAAACTTACCTTCTGACAGACAGTACGACAGATCGAATTTTATAGAGGAGAGAAAACTCTAATGTATATTGTGAAGGTATGGAGGAGAGAAAACTTACCTCACAACAGCCTGACAGTACGAAAGTCCGAATCATCGAACTTTATAGAGGGTAGGAAACTACCTACGGAGAGAAAAACTTACCTTTTGACAGTACGCCAGTCCGACAAATCGAATTTGATAGAGGAAAGAAAACTCTAATGTATATTGCGAAGGCAAACAGCTTGCACAAAGTTTTCATAGCTTTATCACTAGATGGTATTTCCCTGATTTACTATCTTGGCTTACCGAGATTGATCCACCTATTTCGGATTCCCTGCCGATAAACTGTGGTGTCCCTCAAGGTAGCATTTTAGGACCTCTGTTCTTTCTGTTATTTATAAATGATTTACCTTTGTACACCAATCACTGTGAAGCCCACATGTACGCCGATGACTCTACATTAAGCAGCTGTGGTAAATCAATTGAGGAAATTGAAGCTAAGCTGAACAATGATGTCCTGAACGTTGAAAAATGGTGTGATGAAAATGAAATGATTCTCCACAGTGATAAATCCAAGGCTATGCTCGCTATGACAGCACAGAAACGCTCAAGACTTTCTTCTGACCAGCTAACTGTAAAAATCGGCGCCACTACGTTACAGAACGTTGCCAGCGAAAAGATACTTGGAGTTATTGTTGACAACAACTTGAACTGGCAGGAACAAGTGGACTCAACTTGTTCTAAAATAAGTCAAGGGATTGCGTTATTACGTCGCATTAAATGTTTTCTCCCAGAGTATGCACGCAAACGTTTCTTCAACAGTTTTATTCTCCCCATGTTTGACTATTGTTCGGCAGTTTGGGGAAATCACCAAGTATAACAAATAAACAAACTGATTAGAATGCAGAAATGTGCAGCTAGATTAATTTTGGACGAGCCATACACCACCCCTTCCATGGATCTATTTACAAAGTTAAAGTGGTTACCTTTCCAGTACAGAGTTAACTACCGTCGTGCTGTTTTAGTGTTTAAATCTCTTAATGGGGAAAGCGCGTCACATTTGTGTAATATGTTCACATGTAATTTATCAACACGAGCGTCTCGTTTACCATACAGAATGATTTTACCCAGATGTAAAACTGAATTGTTTAGACGTAGTCTTAAATTTCAATCCGTTAAGTTATGGAATAGTTTACCCCAATCTTTACAAAAAGCAACTGCTGTGAAATCTTTGAAGTCAAATTGCTTTAATTTCTTTTATAACAAATTCTTAATGGATGGGGTGCATTTTATTGAGTTTTAGAATTGTTTTATTATGCACTTGTCTTAGATACTTTTGTTAATTTTAAGCATGTTTAGTTTTATTCCCTTTACTGTTATTTTGTTTTGCTCTTTAATTCATCATTTTTGTTGTTTCTAATCGCACCACTATTTGTATATACACATGCTCGTCCTCATGTATCAGTAGCCTTTGGCTAAATGAGCCCTTCGAGTGAAAATAAAGATTATTATTGTTATTATTATTAAGTGGCGCCAAGTCAAACTTTCTGTTTAGGACAAATTTAGCATGAGGGTACCTTGCCACAGGATCTTGCTTGATATCGCTTTCATACAAGCTGGACGTTATGCTTCCAAGTCAAATAACTTTTTTCAGTGACCTAGTGGGACTTCAACCGCTCGGGTTTTCATTTCAAATTCAGTTGTAATTGCATTCATAATTCATTCAGCATTTGTTTAACCAAGAAATACTACAGAGTTAGAGACTGATTGCAGTTAGTGGTACATGTACAGTTAGTTTAACGAGCTATATACGTATTGCTAAACAGCATTGTTCAACCAAGAAACACTATAGGGTGATTGCAGCTAGTGTTACATGTGTTATGGAATATGAACTTAATTTTTCATCAGGCTAATGCACGTTGTTCTTATTACCCCCAAAATACTAAAGAGTTAAATATCGAGAACTGGACGTTAATCGTCCAAGCCAAATCACTTTTTTAATGTCCGGGGACTTCAACTGCTCAGGTTTGCATTTCAAATTGAGTTGTACCTACATTAGTAATTTATTCACCATTTGCTTAACCAAAATACTAGAGAGTGATTGCAGATAGTGTTACATGTACAGTAGTTTAATGGAGATCGCTAAACTGGTGATATGACTGAAATATAGTTGAAAGTGACGTTAAATCATATTCACTCGTTTACTCACTGGCTATACTGGTTAAACATTTGTTCAACCAAGAAATTATATAGAATTAGAGCGTGATTGCAGCTAGTGTTACATGTGTATAATGGAATATAGACTTCATAGTTTGTCAGTCTGGTGCACTATACACATATTGACTGCATGTCGCACTGTCGGACTGAGGTAAGTTTTCTGCCCTCCATACCTTCGTAATATTTATTAAAGTTTTCTCTCCTCTATCAAATTTGATCTATCGGACTGTCGTATTGTCAAAAGGTAAGTTTTTCTCTCCGCGATTTCTTCTCGGTATAAGTTAAGGTAGAGTTTTCTTCCCTCTATAAAGTTCGATCACTCGGACTGTCGCACTGTCGGACTGTCGTGAAGAAGGTTTGATCTCCTCCATACCTTCACCGTATATATTGGTGTAGAGTTGTACGAACATAGTCTTCTCTCCTCTATGGAATCTGATCTGTCGGACTGTTGGAAGGTTTTCTCTCCTCGATCTATAATTAGTTTATCTTAAGATAGAGTGTTCTCCCTTTTATATAGACTTTCTCCCGGACGGTCAAACTGTCGTGAGGTAAGTTCTCTGCCCTCCATACCTTCGCGGTATACATTAGAGTTTCTACCCTCTAAAAAAATCGAGCTGTCGGACTGTCGTGCTGTTAAAAAGTAAGTTTTTTTCTCTCCGCGATCTCTTCACAGTATATATTAATTGAGGGCTTTATTAACGTACACTTTTCTCCCCTCTTTGAAATGTGGATTATACTTTCAAAAGTAAGTTCTTCGTTCGCTTCTGTAGAGATTGAATTACTCCCTTCAAACTATACACATAGTGCTGGGGAAGGGGAGATTTAGATTTGGGAACTGGGGGCACGGAGGATCAATCGAGATGTCAGGACTACCGAGTTCTACCGACCGGAATCACGGTTCCCAGTATGCATTGGGTATGATCCCATCATGGTGCATCAAGAAGATGCAAGAGCTGGAACATATCCTGATCACCTGAAGTCTCTGTTGGCAAATGCTAATTCCTAATGGCACGCCGTTGAATCCGTAAAATACATCAGGTGGGACGACGGCTGCATGCCCTATGACAAAGGGACTTGTCAGTATCCCTGATCAACTCTCGACACAGGACACAGGTGAAGACAACAGCATACGACATCAGCTTCGAGCAGTATGTCTGATTTACACCGTAGATTCACTTTCAATTACAGTTTTCTTCGGGACCCTTAATCATTTTGCACCCTCTAATCAGATTGTGGACACGAAAGTTAGACCCTGTAAAGTTGCATTCATCCATCACATGGTTCATGATGAGACAAACAGACGTGTCGAGCCCAGACAGTTGTAATGAAATACAGGCATCAGATGTAACATTCAGTAGGCAGCCATCGCCCATAGAGAGTCAATAGTTTAATTTAATCAGTACCTCTTTCGAACAATTATTTTATTTACAGGTGAACTTCCAGTCTAGGTTACACAAAATTCAATCGGGCTCGACAAATTATTATGAAAAAGTCATGGGAATTTGACAAAAATGGTCACGGAAGGTCGTGGAATTTCATGGTTGTAAAAGTTTATGAACCCTGTCCTGAAGCATTGAATTTAATGGTGATGGGTTTCTTGGCCATTAGTAGTATATAAAACCCTTATTCGAGCCCCATTCACCCGGATGTAACTATGACGTCACAACATCCGATGGTGGCGCCATCTGTACACTTTGGCCGCCAGGGGAGACAACTCGATCTGCTGTACATTTCCCCCCAATGTATTGAGTGGTCCATAAAATGGCCGTCTAAATTTTTAGTCGGCCATGTTGGAAAATGGCCGTCTAAAATTTTTAGACGGCCATGTTGGAAAATATGGGGAGGATTTGAGGAGGAGAGGTCAAGTGCACTATAGTTCCGGCAGAATCACCAAAAGCTACCTCCAACACAGGAGAGTTCCAATTGTTGGAGGGAATGTATTCAGAATGTATTCATCCGCGGTGATGCGGTCTGGCAGCGGTTTTGGCGGTGATTCGGTCTCGGGGAAAAAGCTTCCGCGGAGAAAAAGTAGTCCCTAGATAAAATGGTCCGATGGGGTCGAGTGAGGTATCAAAGTGAAGCATTCGTGAAGGGGCATCTAATGGGCTGGGTGTGGGGTTGAAATATCGGCATTCTGCGCATGCGCGGTGGCCCAAGGGTATGGAAATAGACGTTTTGGGATGTAGGGGAGCCACTAATGGTCCAATGGGGTCGAGTGAGGTATCAAAGTGAAGCCTATGTGAGGGGGCATCTGATGGGCTGGGTGTGGGGTTGAACTATTGGCATTCTGCGCATGCGCGGTGGCCCAAGGATATGAAAATAGACGTTTTGGAGCTAGGGGAGCTACTAATGGTCCAATGGGGTCGAGTGAGGTATCAATGTGAAGCATTCGTGAAGGGGCATCTGATGGGCTGGGTGTGGGGTTGAACTATCGGCATTCTGCGCATGCGCGGTGGCCCAAGGGTATGAAAAGTAGCCGTTTTGGGATGTAGGGGAGCCCCTAATGGTTCAATGGGGTCGAGTGAGGTATCAAAGTGAAGCATTCGTGAAGGGGCATCTGATGGGTTGGGTGTGCGGTAGGAATATCATGCGCAGACGCAATGCGGAGCTCTCGTCCAATCAGAAGCGAGTATTTCAAATCCGTCACAGAGCTCTCAGCCAATCAGAAGCGAGTATTTTGACCCGGTGCATTATGGGACATATCCAAGATGGCGGCACGTATGTTCAAGATGGCGGCACATCCGGTGTCGAAAACTGGCCATTTTGTCGGGATGTGGTCACCTAGTGTCGAAAACTGCACCCTGTATGGGTCCCGCTAGACGTTTTGGAGCTAGGGGAGCCACGAATGGTCCAATGGGGTCGAGTGAGGTATCAAAGTGAAGCATTCGTGAAGGGGCATCTGATGGGCTGGGTGTGGGGTTGAAATATCGTCACTCTGCGCATGCGCGGTGGCCCAAGGGTATGGAAATAGACGTGTTGGGGTGTAGGTGGGCCACTAGTGGGTCAATGGGATCGAGTGAGGTATCCATGTGAAGCCTAGGTGAGGGAGTTACACTAGGGTGTCGTATCCATTCTGCTGCGCAGGTCACGTGGGGGTTGTGACATCACTTCCGGGTTTTCACTAAAACTACCTCCAAACATAGAAGAGTTCCAATTTTTCCCCTTACACGTCCGTATGTTCAACCTCCGGGGTTTTTCCCGGCCCGGCCCGCCCCGGCCGCAGCGCGCGCGCGCGCGGGTTCTCCGGCAGTGCGCGTCATTACCGGCAGTGCGCGAACCATTCTAGGCCACTGATTGGCTAATACGGTGTTCAAAACCAGTTTCATGCATTATGCTCATATAACTTATAGTAATAAACTTAATCTATACGTGTTGGACGAGTCTTCACTCACCGTATACACGCACCTCAATGAAATGCCCGCTCCAAACCTAGACCAAAACACGTACTTGGTCTGTGGGCTGATTTCATTGGCTCTCTATTTTACTATAGTGCTCTTGCATTCTAACATTGATGGGTTACATTTTGGCCCCATCCTACACCACTGATTTCAGTTTGACTGAATCTCCACATTGATGCATTATGAATAAAACACACAAGACAGGGTTTTTTGGTGAGATCTCATTTTTTTTTTATTCAGTGAACAACAACAACGTGAGAACAACCACGTGAAAACTGAAGCCCAGAACAAGGGGCTTGTACATTGAAAGAACTGAAGCCCAGAACAGGGGGCTTGTACATTGAAGCCCAGAACAAGGGGCTTGTAAACTTAAGCCCAGAACAGCGGGCGTGTGTACATTGAAAGAATTCAAGCCCAGAACGGGGCTTGTACATTGAAATGATGGGCGGCCCAGTCATATACGAGTACATCTCGGTCCTCAGCCTTGGGGTACTCGTCAAACATCTGTACGATGGTAGATAAGGGTCTTCCCCGGCATCGATGGTACAGGTAAAACAAGCAATATTGTCCGCACACGCTACTGGTCAGGCTTTGCAACGTTTGACTGCTCCAACACCACGTCTCTGTGCCTTGATCCATGAAGTCTGTTAAATCGGGATGGAGGGGTGGCAGGCCGTACGGGTCAAAGTATTCGCCCTGCTGTTCTGTCAAGTACACGGCCACCCAATGTTCACCGGGCCGATCCATCGGGTCCGTGTTGAGAACGTAAGCAGCAGGATACACACGGTCTAATGGGAACACATCTCGGGCGAACACCCCTTGAAACATCATACGTGTCTCTGGGTCATTCTCCAGCACGGTGGTTATCTGGTCTGTATCCATGTTGGGTGGAGAAGTCACACAGCACGTTGCGCGGCTTGTCCACTTGAATGATGTTGTCAAACTCGGCGTAGCAGATCACATTGACGGTGCTCCGGAGGGCTCGTAGAAAGTGGATTTCCAACCGTAAATTGCCTTGCTTGGCCAGGGCCAGCTGATGGTCGTTCTCTAAGGTGGGGTCAGATCGAAACAGAACAACGTGTATCCGTTCCGTAGTCCTCCCGACTGATCATATTCCCTTCGTCCTGGTTGATTTGACCGGTGGCTGTAAACAGGCTCTGATAGGCTCGAATGAAATTCGCGCGCCCAAAGTTCGGTGTTAAGGCCGTGGCTGGCACCTGTTGTCCATCCACATGCAGGGCCACAAAATTGATGCCGAAATGTTTAAAGTCAAACGGATTCTCTGGGTAGGCTCCACTGAAACTGGTATTTTCCACACAGGCCAGGATCAATCGCTTGGGTAGTTCCCCCAGGAACAGGTTTTCTTTGTTGGCGCTCATATTTCCAGCAGACACAGAGAACACTTTGGTTTGTACACGTCGGATAGGGTACTGGGCTGGTTTTGTTTCCAAGGCTTTCATGTGTCCCAATTGAACGGCTGGATTCGGTTTCACTTTTCGGACATACAGGACTGCGTCTTCGATGACAATCTTATAGTCAGCTACATGCGCCTCTACGTTAGTGGCCATCAAGGCGAAGGTCGGAGGCGCCCGTATCAGTCGGATTTTGATGGGGATCTTGTTCAAGAGGTATCGGTCTTGCATGAACATGTCTGCGTGCAGTCGACCGATCATATCCACCGAGACGCCGTTCGCGGTCAAAGCCTTCCGTTTGCTATATCCCGTATTGTCGTTCTCTGCGCCCATGTGCTCGGCTTTGTCCTGGTAGAATAAAGCGGCTGTCAGTTGAGATTTTTTAGCCTCTCGCCCATGCGACAACAGCGTCTCGATGTAGGCTCGATAGGGGTACGTGTTGGTCGAGTCACTGATGAGTTTGTCGCTGAGAAATATATCCACCTGTTGAAACATCGAGTGCAGCCAGAGATTCGTCGGGCCCACCGTTGCTTGGTCGGCGATTCTGGTGCCATCTCCATTGACGATCTTGGCTTTCACATACAAGTATGTATGGGCTAAATCCACATAGGCCGTATCCGCATTACTGATGGTGAACTCGATGGGCCCTGTTGCGTTGATGCTGGACAGCGGGAGATGCTCCACCCATAATCCTTGTTCGGCACTGGTCTGTGTGGGCGGCACGGTCCACAAATCAAATTCACTGTTGGTGGAGGGGCAGGACTCGGCGTGGATCAAGGACATGTTTAAGAAAAGATATCCCGGGTCTTCGATGTGCGTCGTCGCTGGGTCGGTCGTCGACTGGTGCGTGGTCTCGGTGGGGCAGCTCTTTTATTCCCTACGGTGCGTTGTGCTTTGACCACCAAGACGCCTCCCGCTTCTTTGGCCCGCCGTTTCAAGGCTTCTTTGGGTGCCGTACCCCCCAAGACATCACCGGCCACTTGCAGTCCACTGCGTACCGCTTGTTTGCCGATTGCTTTCACCCCACGCGTCACCAAGGGCAGGAACGTTTTGACGATGCTCCCGAGTATGTTCCCCAGTCCATGTCCACGTTGCATGCGTGCACCACTAAAAACCGGAAAGCCACCCCCGGCCTGTTGGGCATAATAGTCCATATAGCTGCGTGCATCGCACTCGTAAGGCACCTTCATTATACAAAGTGGGGAGCACGTGCTTGTCGAAAATGAAGTGTCACCACCACTTTCCCGCGTTCGAATGCCACCGGTCGTCCCGTGTCATCTCTTATATCCACCGTGATCGTGTTGATGTGGGTTTGTCGTACGGGCAGGTAGAGCATGTGGGTGAAACTGTGGGTGACTTGATCTCCATACAACTTTTTAATGGGCACCACCCGTAACAGAGGTGTGTTGATATCGCCCACGATGTGGCTGTCCACCACGTCCGAGTAGACGTAGAGTCCGTACATACCCGACTTCATATCCATCGGGATCTCGCCTTGGTGGGCGGTGGGACCAGCGAACGTCCGTAGATCGAAGCCCAGCATTTGCTGTAGGATAGGACTCAGTACGACACTCGCGTTGGCGGTGACGATAAGCTCTGCCTTGTCGTTGTGTGCGTTGTAATCGAAGTTCACGTGATTCTTGAAGGGATAGGCTTTGATGGGTTTTGAAGTATTCGTGACCTCCCGTAGAGCCTTATAATGCAACAGTCTTGACAGCCCACCCATGAACTCCTTGGGAGTATCGTATTGGCCTTCGGGGAGGGTGAGTCGGGTGTCTTTTCCTTCGTAGGTCACCTCGTACCACACTTCATTGGCTCGCACGTTGTACCACGAGTAAGGTATTGGATATCCACGAGGCCACATTCCCATCGTCCAGGTAAATGCAACGGTTGCGGTAACTGGGTCACGTACTTGGCTACGGTGTTGTCAGGAAACACATCCAGCGAACTGTGACTGGGTAGGGTGAGGTAAAACATGGCGACTGAGCTGTCCTGCTGCTGCTGTTGGTTTTAATAGGTGTTCCAGGCCTTGGGCGGTTGTGTCCGGCGTCGTGTTCGTCGCGTTGACTTGCTACGTGTCACGGCTCTGGAGATGTGGGGTGTCCTGATCAAGGGTGGTTTTTTAAAGGTTTGAAAAGAAGGTGCCCGTTGTGGTGGTGGAGTTTTGGGGGGTGACTCCGGTTCCCAGTCGGATTCCCAAGAAGGTAGTGGGCCACTCGGCGATTGCTGGGTTCGCTGCATAAAGGCCCAGCGGTGGGGGTTCCCCACCAATTCCTGTGGTACATGCATGTCTTTCAAGCCTTGAGCGAAGACCTCCCATCCTCGAGGATCCGTGTGCGATCTGCGTTTACGCATCAGGTCATTCACTAAATCCGTCATGTGGGTGCCGGGGACCACCTGATTCTGTACCAGGAGTTCGCCTTTATCATTCCAAGTCATGTTAGGATTCTGTTTCATCCGTTGTAATACCAGGCCAGCTTGTTTCTTGAACGATGCAGGTACACTCTTCAGCACTTCGTCTTCCACCCACTGTGGGGCTGTGGGGGCTACCCCTGGTAATGGCGGCTGTTGGAGGGGTGCTGAGGTCGGCGGTGTGTCACGTGGTGGTGGTGGTGGTGGTGGTGGTGGGGTAGAGAGGGTTTTGTATTGGTCCATGAACGTCATGTACCGTTGAAGCGTCTCATTGTACCGTTGTACTTTCTCACTGTCGCTTAAGCCCGGTCTCTGTAAGATCTGTTGCATCTCTCCATCGAGGGTGTTTATGGTCTTCACCGTAGGTGGGACAGGGTAGGGCGATTGGAGGTTTTGAAGGAACCGTGGTTCGACGAGGACCATTTTTTTCGTGTGGTTCATTGTCGGCCGAAGAGTCCACCCAATACTGGACCCAACACGGAAGCGGCCAATGGTGCTAAGATGGCCCCGAGAAAGCCGCCTTTCTGTAACACCTTTTTCTTTTGTGTTTGTGGGACCCGCTTCTGGACTAGGGTTCGGAGACCTGTCTTATGCTTGGTCAACTTGGTCTTCTGAGCCGGAGTCAGTGGTACGTTGCCTTTTAACAGGTTGTAACCGATCTCGCACAGACAGCGTACAAGGTCAGGGTCCGCACCGCGTACAATGGTTCGGACTAACTCGGGTGGGGCCGTCTTCAATACACGGAGCGTGGGAGCGTGCTTCCGTACTCGCGCAGACATCATGTACAACTAATGCTAGAACCCACAACTCTGCTCCTTTTTATCTACCTCAGAGACAAAGTCAACCCTGCTGTGGTATTCATTCTTTTTATTATCTCCATCATCAAACACACACACTCCAGCTGGGGGCGCCACTGTGGGTGTGTTTACATTATTTTTGCAAGTACACGTGGTGGGTCTCTCCGGGAAAGATGCCGGTCCGTAGTCGAAGGTGGTCGGGGGTGGCTTGCTTGAGGTCGAAGAGCATATACCCGTGCTGAGGGGTTGTGGCATCTTTAAAGGCTTCCAACGCAAACGGTGTGCGGCCGGGATATATCTGTCTCGCCAGGTGCAGCAGTTGAGTGGTATCTCTCGGGTTTTTGAAGACCACCAGGTAGTGAGCATTTAAGCTGATGTTCCGATGTTCTTTGTTTTTACTGAACAGATTCTGCACAATGTAGATGATGCTGAGCCGTCGATGGTGGCTGCCTTTGGTAAAGAGTTGGGTGACCCGCGCATCCGTCTCCGCCATGAGATCATCCAGAACCACCAAGGTGTCGGGTTCCAAATCGGCCAGGTTGGGTAGGCCTTCCACGAACGTGATGTGGGGCATTGCTGCATACGCTGCCTGCCATTCTCCATAACACCACACGACTCGGGCAATGGGTGGGGTGATCATGCTGTCGGCGTGTTGAAGGAGCTTCCGGACGAAGTGCGTTTTGCCGGAGCCCGTTGGTCCTGCGATGAGACACGTGAAGGGATGCTGCCACCGAGGGTCCATGGTTCGAGGTGTATTCGTTGTCGTGGTAACCCGCTCTTGTAAATTTGGTACGAGTGAACTGGAGTGGTGGTGGGTACAACGTCGGTCGTCGTTGTCTGTACACTGTGAGGGATGATGATGGGGGTGGGTACAACGTCGGTGGTCGTTGTCTGTTCACTGTGAGGGATGCAATCTGGTGGGTCTTGAGACGTAGTGGGTGTTCTTGGTGTAGGTGTAGAGCTTGGTGTGGAGCTCGACGTGGCTTGTACACGGGGTGTGGTGGTGGTGACTGGGCTCGATACGGGGTTGACTGGTGCTCTCTGTAGACCGGTTTCGCTGGTGGCTGGTGTTCTCAGTTGGTTAAGTAACGTGCTGACATAGGCTACGTCGTAAAACACACCTCCGTACAGCACACTCAGCAGGGTTAGCACTATCACCACAAAGCCCACTTGCGCTTTGCGCGTTTTGGGAGACGCTGTGTTCAGAGACAGCTGCTGTTGGTCCATAGCACTGTGGTCGGACGTGGAATGAAGGAGGACGGCAGTGGTGTCTGGCTTTATAGTCGTTTCACCTGGTTGGCCGCGACCCAGGAATTGAAGGAACTGGGCCAGCCTTGCCATTTGACGAAATGAAACAGTTTGCCACGTCGACGTTCCGTTTTCAAAATCTGCTCCACCGTGTAGTAGTCTTGCTGTGTTTTTACGACAGGCTGTAATTCCGTCTCGTAAAACGTCCCTAGCAACGGTTCCCCTTGGAGATCTTCCAGTTCATAGACTCGCTGCTGTCGGGGTAGGCGCCGTTTAATCAGGAAGTGCTCATCGCTCCAGTTGGGCAAGTAACTTTTCTCGAACTTGCCCTTGACTTTACTGATCCGTACAGGGTCCCCGACCTTGTACACCGCCTTCGTCGTTCGCTGCGATGGCCTGGGGTACAAGACACGCGGACTTGGGCTTCATTGCGTTGGGTCACGGTAATGGGGGCTCTCTCTATACTCCGATGATAGGCTCGATTGTAACCCCTCACCAGTTTCGGGAGAACATCGATGTACCGCCTTGTATTCTTATAGGTGAAATATTTATACATGCGGCCTTTGAATGTCCTGTTGAACCTTTCCACCACGGAAGCCTTGGTCTCGTTGTACGTATGGAAGAAAAACACCTTCTGGGCTTTCAGAAACTGTTGGAACGGTGTGTTGAGGAATTCCGTGCCTTCGTCGGTTTGCAAATACAAAGGTTTGCGCCCGGTCTTGAAGATGGCTTTGAACGCCGCTATGAGATTCGCCCCCGTTTTCGTCCGGATGGGTACCACCCACGCATACTTCGATAGGATATCGATGCACGTCAAGATATACCGATTCCCATCGTTGTGTTTGGCAAAGGCGCTCATATCGACCAAATCCGCTTGCCACTGGGCATCTATTCCTCCCACGATGACCCGGTTCCGTAGAAAATGGCGACGGACAGATCGATGTAAGGTATAGGTGTCTTGTTTTCTTAACCAATCTCGGACTTGGGCACGTTGTATCCCCTGGGGTTTGGCCTCTCGATAGAGAGCCGACAATGCACTATAGGCCGCCGGACTGTCGGGACTGTAGTATAAGTTATCCAACACCTTCTCCCAGCGCTTCATGGTGACAAATGATGATGGACCCTGGCTCTATCGTTCATTTATAACGGGTATATCTTGGGCCGGAGTTTCTTTCTGATTTTCTTCGTGGGCTTCCACAGTGTCCATGGTAAATGACCAGTCCAACTCGTCTGATGACCGCTTGATAAGCACTTGATCCACATCTACCACGGCATCTTCCAATGCAGACCATAGATCAGGGTGAAGGGTAAAATGCACTGTACCCCCATCTAGCCGAGCCAATTGAGCAAAGAAAGGGCCGCGTCGGATGTACACATCGTGACACAAGTGGATGAGGTCGCCGTCCAGTTCACCAGACAACACCCGTTTGAATTTGGTCCAGCCCTCCCGGGACAGACGAATGTGGGCCGGGCACGGTTGTGTAGGGTCCGCATCACAGATGTCTCCCACCTCCTCCATGATATCGACCTTATCCGCATACACGTGCAGGAAAACCTCGGGGGTTAAGCTGAGATACGCCAGTATTATATGCTCCGTCATGGTCAGTACGTGAATGGTACCAGATTTGACTGTCTCTCGTATTTATAGGGAGAACCCCTTGAGATTAAAGGATCAGGTGGTCATGTCACTGGGCTGACTGAGTCTAGCCGGGTAATCAATGGCATCGTCGTCGGGTTCATGGCTAGACAGTTGTTCATTGGGTTCTGCCGCTGCTTCTCTCAGGGCACGAGCCCACTCCAACTCGTCTGATGACCGCTCGTCCGGTGTAAACAGCTGGTCCACGATAGGCACCACTTTCTCGAAGGCTATCCACAGATCGGGGTCTAGGGTGAAGCTTCGCGTAGGGTCTTGGTAGCGGCCCAGGCGTGGGAAGAAGGGTCCACGGTATACGTAGATGGCATTGTCTATGTGGATGAGGTGTCCGTCGAGCTCGCCGCTCAACACCCGTTTAAATTTGGTCCAGCCGTCACGGTGTAGTGTAACCGTATTCGATACGGTCTCAGCGGGCGACCAGCAAACATCTCCACGGTCTTCCACGAGGGTGACTTTATCTTCATAGACGTGTAACCCCACCCGGGGTGTAAGGGGAAGGATGGCTCGTAGGACGGGTGACATGCTTGCTCCAATGTCGAACGGTGAATGACACACACTCTGTCTGACCCTCGCATTTATAGTCCCACTGTCAATACCACAGCGCCAGGGTCAATAGGGCACAGACTATTGTGAGGCCAACCAGCCGTCGCTGGTTCCGGCGTGAGCGCTCGTGGTCCATAGCCCGAGCATCAAGGATGGCTGTCATAGTCCAGTAGTTGTGAGTGATGGCACACCTCTCCATCGAGTGCACTCTGTCGAGGACCGCTTCTGTGAACTCGTTGAGGATCTGGCGTCGCCCCTCGTTGTCGTCGCCATCTGCAAACATGGACCGGACCACTGCTCGGTAACCCGTGAGTGAATTCACCACGGTGGCATGCTGTAAAATGCGAGTCGCATAGGGCTGGATCTCCGCCATGGCTCTGCAACCGTAGAAATGAAGGTGTGGGATGCAGAGAGACGTGGTTTATAGACCAGGTCACACATGCGCGCCTAGATGTAGCTCTACGGGTGTAGTCCGTGATACGTACTATTCTGATGGGTTATGTGGCTCCTATAGAGATAGTACCTTATCGACAATGGGGACTACTTGTTCCAAAGCCGTCCATAGATCGGGGTCCAGGGTAAAACCACCTCGCTTCAGACAGACGAGTCGAGCAAAATAGGGACCGCAGAAAATGTAGACGTCGTCACACAGGTGAATGCTATCACCGTGCAAACACCCGTTTCAAGGTAGTCCATCCTTCCGGTGACAAAGAGACGTGCGCTTTGGGTTCAGACGTACACCAACACGTAAGTCCGCTATCGATGAGGTCCACTCGTTTGGGGTACAACAATAGGGTGCAGCCAGGTGTAAGCCTACGGGTAGCCACAGTCCCTTCTTTCACCTCGGGGTGTAGTAAGTCATCCACCGCGGGGAGTACATCTTTCAGTGCCATCCATAAGGGTGGACAGAGTGTGATATAGGGACCTCCACTCTGTTCCAACCGGGGAAAAAGGGAATCCTCTCCAGCAGTGCGTATGTGCACGCCGTCTTCCACGTGCATGAAATCGACTTCGGGCTCTTTTCCCTGTAACAATCGTGTCAATAGAGTCCAGCCTGATAGCGATAACAAAATCTTCACCTTCTGCGGTGCGTCTTGGACCAGCTCCAGGTGATCGTCATTGACGATGAGGTAGACGTCGGACGTCAGTTGGAATAACGCAAGCTCTGTTCCGCTCGCTGCCATGGTGGGGAATGAAAAGCGAACGGTGAGAGAGGTGGTTTTATAGTGTACCTGTTGGGTAGGGTTTTATACACCGTGCGTGGCACTTGTTATACTCGCTTGCGCCATAAGGTTAGAAATGCGCTTTTTCCTACTACGCCCTGTGACGGCCCTTCGTGAATGGGCGTAACCTGTGAACATCATAGGAATGCATGTACTAACCTGTCTGTGGGGTTTTTCCACAATGTCGTTCACCTTCGTGTCTATTCGGGTACGTCCATACAGGGTGCAGTTTTCGACACTAGGTGACCACATCCCGACAAAATGGCCAGTTTTCGACACCGGATGTGCCGCCATCTTGAACATACGTGCCGCCATCTTGGATATGTCCCATAATGCACCGGGTCAAAATACTGGCTTCTGATTGGCTGAGAGCTCTGTGATGGATTTGAAATACTCGCTTCTGATTGGACGAGAGCTCCACATTGCGTCTGCGCATGATATTCTTACCGCACACCCAACCCATCAGATGCCCCTTCACGAATGCTTCACTTTGATACCTCACTCGACCCCATTGGACCATTAGGGGCTCCCCTACATCCCAAAACGGCTATTTTCATACCCTTGGGCCACCTCGCATGCGCAGAATGCCGATAGTTCAACCCCACACCCAGCCCATCAGATGCCCCTTCACGAATGCTTCACTTGGATACCTCACTCGACCCCATTGGTCCATTAGTGGCTCCCCTAGCTCCAAAACGTATATTTCCATACCCTTGGGCCACCGCGCATGCGCAGAATGCCGATAGTTCAACCCCACACCCAGCCCGTCAGATGCCCCTTCACGAATGCTTCACATGGATACCTCACTCGACCCCATTGGACCTTTAGTAGCTCCCCTAGCTCCAAAACGTCTATTTTCATACCCTTGGGCCACCGCACATGCGCAGAATGCCGATAGTTCAACCCCACACCCAGCCTATCAGATGCCCCCTCACATAGGCTTCACTTTGATACCTCACTCGACCCCATTGGACCATTAGTGGCTCCCCTACTTCCCAAAACGTCTATTTCCATACCCTTGGGCCACCGCGCATGCGCAGAATGCCGATATTTCAACCCCACACCCAGCCCATTAGATGCCCCTTCACGAATACTTCACTTTGATACCTCACTCGACCCAATCGGACCATTTTATCTAGGGACTACCTTTTCTCCGCGGAAGCTTTTTCCCGAGACCGAATCACCGCCAAAACCTCGCTGCCAGACCGCATCACCGCGGATGAATACATTCTGAATACATTCCCTCCAACAATTGGAACTCTCCTGTGTTGGAGGTAGCTTTTGGTGATTCTGCCGGAACTATAGTGCACTTGACCTCTCCTCCTCAAATCCTCCCCATATTTTCCAACATGGCCGTCTAAAAATTTTAGACGGCCGTCTTCCAACATGGCCGACTAAAAATTTAGACGGCCATTTTATGGACCACTCAATACATTGGGGGGAAATGTACAACAGATCGAGTTGTCTCCCCTGGCGGCCAAAGTGTACAGATGGCGCCACCATCGGATGTTGTGACGTCATAGTTACATCCGGGTGAATGGGGCTCGAATAAGGGTTTTATATACTACTGCCATTGTTCCGATAGAATATTAGTTAAATTCATTCTTTCAGTTTTTGTTGTCGGTACATCCGCGAACTTTTCAACTTCCTCAGACTCTGAATGAGTTTATCGCTGAAGTTAGTATCCTTTCAAATTTCCTCATCACACATGGGAAGATCCGTTATCCTGTGATCCATGTTATCTTACCTTGTGATGAACAGGATGGGTCTTGGTTGTTAATTGCGCAGAAGGTTCAGTGTGGTGCATTATATAATCGTCTAGTCCATCATTCAGCTGTCGTCCATTAACGTCCATAGTCCATAGTCCAAAGACGTATTCCATGGACCTATTAGCACCAATTTCATCCAAAAAAAACAACAACAAAACAACAACAACAAAACAGCAACAATCATAGCATACATACACATACGTTAGTTTCCAAGGCAAGGAAACCAAGGCAGTTTTTCCCAAAGCAAGTCGTTTGGCAAGATTTTTCAGATGATTCTGTGTCACCGAATTGCCTTCTTTCTGTCTGATGACAGAAATAAGACTAAATTCTTTGTCACCTAGTACAGACGGCCGTTCAGCAGACTTGACGTGCCAGTTTGTCGACTTCTTCTTTCTTACCACATCACTGTCTTACACTTCAGATGTTCTACCGAGAAGTCGTTCTCATATTCCAACAATGTGTTCCTTTATAACGCCGCCACGAAAATACCCCATATCCAACAATAGGAGTCAAGATGAGCGTGATGCACCTGGCTGAAGCGGGTTACACAGCGCACCATTTAATCTGGTTAACAATGGGCTAGGCTTACACCGCCACAAACGTCTTTCACCCAATGTTTCAAGGCTCGGGGAAGCCATCATGATATATCACCAGGCTGTTCAGTTTTATAGAACAAGTAAGCCAATAGCAATACTTCAACGTCAGAGCACGGCACCTTTGCTAAGTTATACAGAATTCGAGCAAAATTCATCCTGTAAACCGCCAATAGGTATGCATCTACAATAGGAATGAATGACCAAATTTCTCGTTTTTGAATAAAAATGGAACCAATGGAGCATTCCTCTATGGCGCCATCTTTTCTATATATCATTCCTTCGTGTTGTATCTGCGACATCAAGGCATGGCCACTAGGCCATTCTGAAACTGCTGATCATAAAACCATGTACAATAGTGTAAGGAAGAGATCGTGATCATTGAGATGGATAATTTGTTTTATGACGATATCCGTGTGTTGATTGGTGGTGAAACCATTATACCAGTGAAAGCATAGACTTAGTGCTGATGGACAGGTTGAGATGGATACCTTTTGGCACCACGATATCTGCACGTGTTTTGATTTGATCACCGTTGCGTTCAGCAATATTTCAGCTATATAGCGACGATGAAACAAAATTCTAAGTATTCAAATTAATAAGTTAGTAATCCAGCACATTAAAAACATGTAGGCCTACATACATTAAAATTTATCCCGATTACCCCACTAAAGAGATCTTCTAAAGTAGCTTCTCGGTAAAAGGAATCTTTTACAATCTTAAAACCTATACAGTCGATAAGAATATTTTCACTGTGAGATCTTCGTGGCATGGAATATACCTTGTGACTGGCTCTTTTTTTAGTAAATGTTCGTGAGTTAATCGTGTATGGCCGATTCTACATCGCCTGATCACGGCTTGATCGAAACGTTTCCAGCTGTTCAGATGAGTATAGCCTACAGTTTTTTTTAAGTAATTAAGTTTATTATCCACAGCATCTCATTAGGATCGAAACAGCCTTTTCACATAAACACAGACAGAGGGTCTGAAATCACTATATGGGATTCCAACATGATCAACCTCATTATATAGGGCTGCTTTAGCCAATTCATCTGCCTCAGTATCACCCTTGATGCCAACGTGAGTAGTGTACATTGCGTGAATGGGCAATCCTTTCACCCGGATGTAGAGGTCATTTGGGGAGGATTTGAGGAGGAGAGGTCAAGTGCAGTATAGTTCCGGCAGAAGGACCAACAGCTACCTCCAGCACAGGAGAGTTCCAATTGTTGGAGGGGCTGTATTCAGGATGTATTCATCCGCGGTGATGCGGTCTGGCCGCGGTTTTGGCGGTGATTCGGTCTCGGGAAAAAGCTTCCGCGGAGAAAAAGTAGTCCGTAGATAAAATGGTCCGATGGGGTCGAGTGAGGTATCAAAGTGAAGCTTATGTGAAGGGGCATCTAATGGGCTGGGTGTGGGGTTGAAATATCGGCCTTCTGCGCATGCGCGGTGGCCCAAGGGTATGAAAATAGCCGTTTTGGAGCTAGGGGAGCCCCTAGTGGACCGATGGGGTCGAGTGAGGTATCAAGTGAAGCTTAGGTGAAGGGGCATCTAATGGACTGGGTGTGGGGTTGAAATATCGGCATTCTGCGCATGCGCGGTGACCGAAGGGTATGAAAATAGCCTTTTTGGAGCTAGGGGAGCCCCTAATGGTCCAATGGGGTCGAGTGAGGTATCAAAGTGAAGCCTAGGTGAAGGGGTATTTTATGGCTGGGTGGGTGCATGTAAAAATTTTTCCTGAAAAAAAACCCCGGAACACGGACTTTATCGAAAAACCTGGGAAAATGCCTATATGGGGTATGGGGGGTATATAGGTCGCCGGGCTTAACGGGGCTCGCCTGTCAATAGAGTTATCTCCCCCTAGTTCCAGGGTGGGTGTATGTAAAAATTTTCCTGAAAAAATACGGAACACGGACTTTATTCTAAATTACGGGAAAATGCTTATATGGGGTATGGGAGGTATAGGATCAATGTTTGTCCCCCTGGGAAACCTACTTCTCGACATTTGCGGTATAGGTTGTGGGGTCTCGTTTTCTTAGTCTCGTCATTTAGAACATGATAGGAAGTATCCCGGCACGAATCGGTGAAATTTTTGAAAAAGTACGATATAGCCCCATATAGTCCCATACTGGGGGTATAGGATCAATGTTTGTCCCCCTGGAAAACGTACTTCTATACATTTGCGGTAGGGTTGTGGGATCTCGTTTTCTTAGTCTCGTCAAGACAAACATGATAGGAAGTGTCCCGGCACGAATCGGTGAAATTTTTGAAAAAGTACGATATAGCCCCATATAGACATATATATATAAATATATATTCCCATACTGGAGTATAGGTTCAATGTTTATCCTACTGGGAAACCTACTTCTCGACATTTGCGGTAGGGTTGTGGGGTCTCGTTTTTCACGTCTCGTCATGTAGAACATGATAGGAAGTGTTGTGGAGCGAATCGGTGAAATTTTTGAAAAAGTCACCAAGGCCTGGGTAGGCCCATAGGCCTATACTGCATGGCTATGGGTGTATAGGGCCATACGGGGTGGCCGTGTTGGAGTCTAGGTGGGCCCCTAATGATCCTATGATGTCGTATGAGGTCTTATTTTGAAGCTCTCGTGGAGGAGCACTTGACTACACTAATGGTTGGTCCGTGTTCAATAGTCTGCGCAAGCGCAGCCTGGCCGTAGTAGA
>JAVTVY010049828.1:0-22268 GCA_036873755.1 Hanleya hanleyi | reverse complement strand
AACTTAAATAAGAATAGGCTTCCATAAAGACTCAATAGCGACAGGGTCATATAACGGTATCGTAGACACTGTCCCTATAGTAAGCCCAGACCTCCCAGGCTCATCGGCGCTGACATAATGGAAGTTATATACACGTGCCCCCCCCTTTTTTTAAAAGAAAGTTTTTTATGAGGAAACGTGTTCTTACCATTAAAAACCGATAAAAACACACAGGCCTCTAGTGTCTGTGTGCTGACCCGACCCCGGTGATCTGCTGCGCTGTCACCAGTGGTCCCAAGGAAAATAGGTCGTCCTTGATAAGTGTCATGTCTCTCAAGTAGTATGATGCGAAGGTTGTGTGAGATCTCCAAAAAACAAGCCCTCATAATATCAGTTACCGACCTGTTGGTCCACAAAGGCCAGGACGCCCCAAGCGCCCTGATCTCATGTGCAGAGACATCACACAACGCAGCCTGCATCGATGACACTCCATCGTAGGCTAACCTAATAGTTTTGGAGAGCCAAGAAGAGATAGTGTTTTTAGATATCTCTTGTTGGCTCCGGGGACAAAATGGTATAAATAATCGCCTTCGCCCAGCACGTAGTACTTTAGTGCGACTAATATATACAGTAAGGGCACGAACCGGACACATAAGGTTGTCCGATTCTAACCCTGAGGAAAGGAAATCAGCTAAAGCTGGAACCCTAAATTCTCTACAAGAAGTGTTGTACAGAGATTGGTTCTTGGCTACAAATTCAGGAATGGTAGTAAGTACCACATAAGTCCATCGAGAATCATGCCTAATTTCCCTAGCATCCAAAGCGTGTAGTTCTGACACGCGAGCCGCTGAAGCCAAGGCTAGCAAAAAAACTGTTTTGTAGGATAGGAATTTCAGATCGGCTGTAGTTATGGGTTCGAACGGAGGTTCTGATAAACTCCGTAGAACTAATGCTAAATCCCATTTAGGAAGTTTTGGTACAGAGACAAGCCTGTCAATCCTAAACGATCTAACCAGAGCTGTTAGATTAGGATCAGAGGCAGGATTAACGCCAGTAGACAGGTTAATAATCCTAGATAATGCAGATCTGTAACCATCCACCGTAGATGGAGCAAGACCCTTGTCTTGAAACAGGTGTAACAAGAAATCTGCTATCTGCTGAACAGAGGCAGAACGGGCATCAATGTTTCTTCCAGTACACCACACATGGAAGACCCTCCACTTCCCTTGATAACAAGCTGATGTGGAGGATCGAGTGGAAGCGACCATTCTTCTCGAAGCTTCCCTAGAAAACCCAACCTCAGTGAGCTGATCCTTGAGCACTTGCAAGCGTGCAGATGGAATGCCTGAGGTTTGTGGTGGAAAATTGCTGACTTCGGTTGACGAAGTAGTTTTTCCCAAAGAGGTAGTCGTCTTGGGACGTCTACCAGTAATTCCAGAAGGTCGGGAAACCACGGACGAGCTGGCCACCAAGGGACAATTAGATAAACCACGCACGGATGCGCGCGTATCTTTGTAGAACTAGAGGCAGGATTGAAGGGGGCGGGTAAGCATACGCTATTAGACCCGTCCAATCCTGCGATAGAGCATCGACTCCCACTGCTAGAGGATCCAGTACAGGGGACATATACAGAGGGAGTTGATGATTCAGGTGAGTAGCGAACAGATCTATCAGCGGTTGTTCCCAAATCTGAGCGATTTGGCGCAGAATGTCTGTGTGAAGCTGCCACTCCGTCGGTATAATCTGATGTTTTCTCGGCAGTGCGTCGGCTAGTACATTCAGATGTCCTGGTATGTGTCTGGCACGAAGTATGATATCGTTCTGCCAGCACAGATGGTAGAGTATCTCGGTCTGCTTCAGAAGCTTCGAGGACCGAGTTCCCCCCATCTTGTTGATGTAAGCTAAGACAGTTGTGTTGTCTGTAGCTACCAGAACCGACTGGCCTTTGAGGTCCTGTATCAATAAGAGTATTGCTCGATTGACGGCCATGAACTCTAACACATTGATATGGAGTAACCTCTCCTGCGGAGTCCAATAGCCTGATATCGACTTGGATCCGAGGTGGGCCCCCCCATCCTTGCATCGAAGCATCCGTGAACAGCTGATGAGTAGCTTGAAACGGAAGCAGTGTTACACCAGGCATCACGTTGAGAGGGTCCATCCACCATAATAGGTGATGTTTGACTTCCTCTGTGACAGGAATCATGGAATTCCTGTGCCTGTGTGGCCAATGCTGATTTAAATAGATCATTAGTGGCCGTAACTGTAATCGGCCTCGTGGTGTGACATCCTGTGTGGATGTCAGTAGACCGATTATTGATGCAAACTGGATGGCAGTGCGGCAAGAATGTCTGATGAACAGTGGAATGTCGCGACATATCTTGCACCAACGAACTTCCGGTGGCCGAGCAATGACCAATTTGGTGTCGTACGCCACGCCTAGGAAGTTCCGTTGTTGTGACGGTGTTATCTCCGATTTTTCCTCGTGTGGGAGATAACCCAGTAGTTCGAGGATGTGCCATACAAATGTTGTATCGCATCGGAGTTGTATTCTGCACATATTCCTGATAATGGAATCGTCTAGGTAAAAATGATATTTGATACTTCGACTGTGCAGATACGCCGCCACTGGCTGAAATACTCTGGTGAAGATCCAAGGGGAACTGGCTAGACCGAAAGGTAGAACCTGGAATTGGAAACGGCGAGCACCGACCAGGAATCTCAGGTACTTCCGGTAACTTGGATGAATCGGGATATGCAGGTAAGCGTCCCGAAGATCCAAGGAAGTTAACCATTCCCCTTGAACCAGAGCGGTCCTGATGGACCGGAAGGACTCCATCCGAAAGTGAGGGGGTTTCATCAGGAAGTCCTTGTTCAGCCTGCGCAGATTTATTATCATGCGCATTTCCGGTGTATCCTTCTTTGGCACAAGGAAGACCGGAGAATAGAACCCGGGGACCGGTCGTGGACCGGAAGTTCTATTACTGCATGCTTCTGGATAAGTTTGTCCACAGATGCCTGTGTTACCAGAAGGTGTGCCTTCCGTATAGGTATACGGGAGGGCTTGGGAGCAGCAGTAAGGGGTGGATCTATAGTAAATTCTAGGGGGTAACCGTATCGAATAGTACGGATTACCCACGGATCCATCCCCAGTTTTTGCCAATTCCGCCAAAATCCTTGAAGTCGTCCCCCGACCGGGAGACTGGATTTCGGCGGGACCGGAAGTTGAGGCAATTCGTGGTCCCGCCATGTCATGAGATTGACATGGCCCGAATCGTCACCGGCCCTGCTGCTTTTTGCCACGACCTTTCCCTTTACCTTTATAGTTGGGATTGGTCTGGCCTTGCTGTTGTGGCATGCGACCCGCCGCTTGAGACTTCCCTTTTGGACCGGAAGCGGAAGTAGTCGGCCTAGGTTGCTTGGCTGGTGGACCGGAAGTGTCCGTAGAAATACGTTTTCCTGTCCCCATACCACCCGCTCTAGGCGGAGGATTAGGCTTAGCCTTCTCCACCGTATCCCTTAGAGACGGTATAATGCCATTAAACAACAGCGAAGATGCTGGCGATTGCTCCTTCAAAGTACGAATGACTATATCAGGAGCATGGTTGACAACGGAAGACAAGTAAGCTTGTCGTCTCAGATGAACAACCATCGCAGCATTGAACGCGGCTAAAGCCATTGCATCAGCATTAGCTTTAGCAGCCACGTTCTGAAGATCCGCCAGTAATTGTAGCTCAGGACTACTACTGGCTGCTAACTGCGAACGCGACAACCTGCTCAACACAGTGGATATGGCCGTTAGAAACCAGTCCATGTGAGAGGCTATGGCTACCCCCTGCCGCGCAGCTTCTTCCATAGTAGAAGACTGCTTATCAGTTAGCGGGATCAAGACCTTGGAAGGGACCTTGTTGCCTTTACATATGTCGGCAAGATCAGGTTCCGGTTCCGCGGCCTTAAAGTCATATGCCGAATCATGAATTCCGTACGCTCTAGACGTGGGCTTCTCCACCGGAAGTGGTGCCGAAGCGGAAGCCGGTCTAAAGAGTGCACGTTTTCCCGTTCTTGTAATACGTTCCTGCATTGTTTTAGGCTGGGCTAAAACCGTATCAAGAACGGAACATAAACCATGAATGGCATCTGACGCAGGAAGTGACGACGTCTGCATGGTAGTTGTCGACGGAGCCTCTGCCATAGTATGTAGGCGAGAGGATGTCGGCGGTGGGGGTCGTGACATATTAGGGTACAACTCGTACAGAGCTTCTAGTACCTCTGAATATGAACGTCTCTCCGGATCATGATCACTGTCATTATCCTCAATGGATTGACGTTGCGCGACCCCCTGACGTCTCATCGATGGGTCAGTAGACAAATCAATCGGATCAGACGATACTACCGGAAGCTGTGTCGGAACCGGGGATGGAACCTGAACAGTACCGGAAGCGGAAGTCAAGAGTCGCCGGAACTGATCTAGTTCAGCTGCCTGTTGTTCCATTCTTTGCAGAATAACAGCAGACAGAGAACCATCAATAACCGGAACTCCCGTATTGATTTGTGGACTGTTAGAGACCCGCCTATAAGGGGATGCAATAGGCCTAGCCCACTGCATTTCCGGACGAACCGGAAGTCTCAACCCACCGGGGTTTGTCACAACAGGCCTCCTTATAGTGGGACCGGAAGGACGAAAAGTCCTAACCGGAATCCCGGAGTTAACCATACCGGAACCCGCAGGCGACCGGAATTGGCTGACAGGAAGTTGATAATGAGCCCTATATGGGTTTATGACACCCGACCCAGAACCATTCTCAGTCATACCCTGTTGTGACTGGAACAATGCCGTATTGTTTCTATTAACACTCTGAGGTATTAAGTGTGAAACTGGCATTGTTCCTGCAGAACAATGACCTCGATCCCCTGCGTTTGTCAACCCAGAGGTGTTCAATTGCAAGGGATTTAATCCTACCCGGCCTTGCGTGATAACTCCCGTGACTGGGGTATTACGTAAGGTCGTGGAGTTTACTCCTGGTAAGACCATGGATACATTGTCTCTATATCCACCAGAGGTATTGTCTGCTGTGCTGAAATTAACTATACCTGGTATTACACCATAGTTATTTACAGCACCACTTACCATGCCTAAGGCTGCCCCTGGAGCAACAGGGAGTGTCGAAATTGGTTGACGACCAACAAACGACACCTGGGAATTATTAGATATCGGGGTATTCCCAGCGGGAGTCCCCCCAGTGATATCATTCCCAACAGCACATACGGGCGTACTTACAACGTCACCAGTGTTTATGCCCGGAGTCAAAGTGGTCCTCATCTCGTTCGTCTCGATTTCCATGGGGGACACACTTTCGGGAAGATCTAGTTCCACTGTGACCTCGGCTGACTCTCCCGTACCTTCATCTAGGACGGACCCCATTACTTTTACCTGTTTCTTCCTTTTACCTGTGGACAGATCAGAAACAAAAGTACTAGTGCTTGGCGCAATACCTTTATCTAATAAAGAACGTAAAGGGCCCATCCAAGGACTGCCAATCGATGCAGGCTTCTTCGCCGTCCCATTTTCAATAAAATGGGAGGGCGGAGTCATGATATTAGTCTCCGACATTAAACCAGGGGGAAGGGAACCCGCACGAGACCCGGTCATTAAATCTTGAAATAAATCATCGGGCCATTGTTGACACTCCTGACATCTATGGGTACAATCACAAGCAATATTGCCTCGACACGCAAGACAAACAGAATGTAAGTCGGTCGTTGATTTAGACTTCCCACAGACGGAACAGAACATAGAGGCCATTATTTTATCGACAGATATACACAAGAATACTTCCCAACTTGATCTTTTCGTTGCTTTGTAGACTTGTAGATGATGTTATCACTCGTTGTAAACGTAAAATCCTTCCGTAATACGCTGGAGCTTTACACACGATCTTTACAGTAGCTAGCTAAGTAAAGAAGTGAAGATCTATTGTGATTGAGTGCTGGCGTGGGTGATTAGGCGGGAAATGAACTGTGCTATTGTTTTAATTTCTTCACTTGTTAATCCGTGTTTGCACACGAACGCATATGTCAGTAAGGTCAGTTTCACTGTGTAAAAAATTTATAATACTAGCTGATTCATAGATAGTGAAAAGGATTAAGGCCTGTGGCTACCATTGAGAGGGAGGCGCATTTTGTCAATAAACAGTATTTCTTTGACATCTAACAATGCCTGATTACCCTCAGCTACTTTGTAAAAAGGAAAAACCTTAAAAGGAGGGGTTAGGTGCAAAGCGCATTCTCTGATATGCCGACTCACTGGCAGAAAACAATGGTTCGCATTATTGATCTGCTGTCTGTGTACTGTTAATCTTGAACGTAAATCAGTTGTTTGCCCGATATATTGTTTTCTTTTGATATTGGACATATCAAAAGAAAACCTGCTGCTCTCGTAATATTTTACATAAATAGATGGAATAAAATCAATGCCAAAAAGATAGCTTGGTTAGCTATCCTCCAACATAAGATGGCAAGTGACGATTTGCGATTTTATTCATTGAAAATAGGCCAGACCGCGTCTCCAGTTGTCTAGAACCTCATAGATTCCGGGAACCAGGTGGGCCCTGGACCCTTGCCTTAATGGGATAATAATAATAATAATAATAATACTTTATTTACAGAGGAGATTCAATTAGTACAAGACCAATCTTCCTTGAGTCCCTCTCTCACTCACTCACTCATGCACACAAGACACATATATATTATGACACAGTAGAGAACAGCAAACGATCAATGATACAATAAGTCATGTACATGTAGTATGATATTTTGACAGTATATGAGTTTCCATTCGTCTCTTGAATATATTTAAATTCAATGAGAATTTAATATTATGGGGAAGCTGATTCCAAAGAGTCACACCAGAGTATTGAAGAGAATGTTTATATGCTTCAGTTTTGGGTTTAGGGACAACAAGATTATTAGAGGTGGTAGATCGTAGAGCCTTTTGGTAGACAGTTGCAGTTGGAGTAAATTGTTTACAGAGGTAAATTGGAGCTAGGTTATGCAGTGATTTAAACATAAGAATTGCTTTGTGGTAAGTAATTCGGTCATATATAGTCATCCATTGTAGCTTCTTAAACATTTCTTGACTTGGGGTATTATAATCTGCATTCAGTATTATTCTGGCTGCACGCTTCTGAAGACGAAGAATGCAGTCTAATGACTCTTTGGAGGCAGAACCCCATATTGTACAACAGTAGTCAATCAGAGGTAATACATACGCATTGTAGTACAAAATTCTAGCATGGTGTGGTAGGTATTTCTTTATTCTTTGTAATAATGTGAGCTTGGATGATATCTTAGCACATTGTTTCTGAATATGTTTCTCCCACGATAATTTTTCATCGATTATGATTCCAAGTAATTTGGCATCAGTAACATTTTCAATATCTGTTCCATTTATTTGCAGATTTAGTGACCCTCCAAACTTAGCCAAGTTATGTCTAGATCCTATTTTCATACATTTAGTTTTTTCTGCATTTATTGCCATATTATTTTCCTCACACCATTGTTCAATCCTAGAACTTTCATCAGTTAATTTTCTTTCAACTTCACACAAGTCTTTAGATGATGCTGAGATGGTTGTGTCATCAGCAAATAGATCCATAATGCAGTGTTTCAAATGTAGGGGTAAATCATTAATAAAGATCAGAAACAGAAGTGGACCAAGTATTGACCCTTGAGGAACACCACATTTAACATCTCTGAATTCCGAGTGAACATTACCCAGACATACCTTTTGTTTTCTAGAAGACAGATAACCTTTAAACCATGATAAACATTTGTCACTCAGATTATAACAAGCAAGTTTCTGTAATAATAAGTCATGGTTTACCAGATCAAAAGCTTTTCTCAGGTCAATGTACAATACACCGGTTATTTGTCCCTTGTCTATCTTGTCAATAAGCCATTCATCAATAATTTTAGTCAAGGCTGTTTGACAGGAGTGTTTGGACCTAAATCCAGACTGGAGTTCATGCAGCAGTTCATGATCATTTAGAAAAATTGACAGCTGTTCAGCTATAAACTTTTCAAGAATTTTTGAGAGAGTTGGTAGTATAGATATTGGTCTATAGTTGTTAGTGGATGTCCTTGATCCACTTTTGTGAGTGGGTGTTATTCGAGCATTTTTGAGTTCATCAG
Source organism: Hanleya hanleyi (assembly GCA_036873755.1). Taxonomy (NCBI): domain Eukaryota; kingdom Metazoa; phylum Mollusca; class Polyplacophora; order Lepidopleurida; family Hanleyidae; genus Hanleya; species Hanleya hanleyi. Next base: position 14,099 of record JAVTVY010049828.1, on the reverse strand, counting down.
GAAAGATACCTGTCCCAATAGATTGGTTGAAAATAAAAGTTAGTGATGGGACAATAAAGGGGGCAGTTAGTATGAGGAGTCTGGGGCCTACTCCATCAAGCCCGGTAGATTTAGTTGGATTAAGATCAAGTAAACTTTTGAATACCTCAGATTGAGAAATGAAGTCAGTATTAAATTTTGTGTTAGCGGAAAACTTACTTTGAGTAAATTCTTTTAGTTTAGTTAAATCAATACCATTTGAGTTTTGAGGGGTAGTGTCTGTCACATGGATAAAGTATTCATTCAGGATGTTTGCAATGTTTTGGGGGTCATTTGTTTCCGTCCCATTATCACCATCTTTTAACACTGTGGGAAAGGGGGATGTACATGTAGTTCCAGAGCCCAGGTCTTTCAACATTTTCCAGATATTTTTGGAGTTAGTTTTATCTTTTACTGCTGCTTGTATTTGGTTTGATTTTGATTCATGAATTAAAATTTTAGTTCTGTTGCACCAATATTTATACTTTTGGTGATCTCTTTTCCTGTGGTACATATCTCGGTTTTGACGAGCCTTTTTTATATCCTCAGAGTACCACTCTGGTTGTTCATACCTCTTCACCCTTTTGGTTTTCAGGGGAGCATGTTTTGTAATAACCTCATTGAATAACTTATACCAAATTCTCAGGGCAGCATTTGGATCACTTTCTGATTCAACCGTAGCAACATCTTGTAAAAATGTGGTTTCGTCAAAATTACTAAAATCTCTGTATGTTATTTGAATATGTGAGTTTTTGGTCTGCTTTGTGAAATTATGCTTTGTGATACAGGTTGGATAATGGTCACTAATGCTATAGTGGGGTACTTTTATCTCGACAATATTGGAGGGCATAGTAGAATAAACATGATCCAGACAACTGGAACAGTGTTGTGTGACACGAGTTGGTTCTTTTACTAACTGGTGCAGATCAAACCTTTGTGTTAAGTTTAACCATCTCTTTGGAATTTCATTTGGAGTTAAATAATCAATATTAAGATCTCCTAGGATCACCATCTCCTTATTTTCAAGGGATGCTTTAGTTAGTTCATCATCAAACTGTTCAAACCATATGCAGTGAGAACTAGGTGTCCTGTATACAAAGCATAACAGAAATGGTTTCTCATTCAAATTTTTAACTTCCAGCCACACATCTTCAAGTTCAGAGATTTCTAGGTCCTTTCTTCGTTTTACCGACAACTGATCAGAGACATAAACCAATACACCGCCACCTGTACTGTATGTTCTGTCCTTCCTATAATCATTACATGTATAACCATCAACTTCTATTACCTTTTCTGTAGTTTCTTTATCCAAAAATGTTTCCGTAAAGCATAGTATTTGGTAGTTTTGGTTGAATACTGTACATTTTAACTCGTCAAGTTTAGGGAGAATGTGCTGTATATTATGATGCAAAATTTTAAGGCCCTTCTGTTTCAGCTGAAACATTTTATCAACATCATCCAAGCTCACTTCACTATCTTCACTACCACATAAGAATGTTATATCACTAAGGGAGTCACTATTTGATACATTGAAGATAGCACATTGCAGTCTTTGTAATTCCTGAAAACTAAAAGCTACCACGGTTGTAAACAAAATAGCACAAGTGGTCAAGTATAGATGTAAAAAATCTTCAGTACAATCAGGATGCATATTAACACAGTTAAAGTTATGACTAACATTTCCACATAGACTAGAAGTTACTAATGGAAAGTTATTACTAGATGACAGTTTTTTTGTATTTGCTTTTCCAGCATGAGAATGTGTACATGTATTCAAATTCACATGGTAGCAATTGGTACAAGCATACCTCACACGACTCAAGGATGATAAAGGTTGTGTGGGATCAGAGCAATCATATTTCTGATTTCCTAGGCAACACTGGCAGGATAAACAGTTGCACTCTGGGCACAGTGTTTCAAATATATCAAAGCGGTTTACATGTGAAAAGCATCTGTCACTTCCAGTAGCCCCACCCCCTCCCCCAAGGGTGACCAAATTAATGAAAACCCGAGCAGTCCACGTCCCCCACCGTCGATACCATAGACAGTATGGCAACATGAAAGCTTTATACAATGTTGTATTTAAAATTGTACACTGAATGATGGGAACTTTTGTTCATGTATTGAGCGCTAAAAACATTTGTCATATTATATGAGAATTGAAAAGAAACACAGGAAGGAAGCAATCAGAGATTGCTCAATTGTATGCCCCCCCTTCCACTTTAATTCGACACTGCCCCGCCATTGTTCTGTTCTTTATTGGTTGGTGGAGGCCTAATTTGGATAATTATAAATCTGTTTCAGTCACTTTTTTGCCATGCCTCACATAATACATATTCCAAGTATCAAGCAACAAGTGATAATACGATGCTTCGATGCAAGCTGGTCTCCAGGGCTTTCGCCAAATCCGAAATGTGACCTGGTCATGAGACCTACATTCCTTGGGAGTATATTGTGGTGAAATTATGAAGCGATCAGTGAACTTTGAATTTTGCACACAATTCACTGTTTTTGGGGCAATTTCATACTTCAGGACCTATGTTGTTTGCTTTGGAATGTAGAATAACATATAATATAGCCATTTTCCTGGTTCAAATCGGTTATGGACCGAGATCCAGCTTGGACAAATAAATATATTCCATTCACTTAGGTTTAAACAAAGGGCCATAACTCTTGAAAATATAACTGAAAACAGAGAACTTCACGCTGCACATCTATGGGTCATTGACCACATATCATGCAAATTTCGTACTTGTTCATACAATATTAACCGAGATCGAGCCCTACAAATCCCAATTCACAAAGATTTGAAGAAAAAAGGGCCATAACTCTTGAAAATATAAGCGAAATGTGGAGAAACTTCACGCTGCACAACTACAGGGCACTGACCACATATCCTGCAAATTTCATAATTGTCCATACAATATTAACCGAGATCCAGCCCGGACAAGTTCCAATTCACAAAGATTTGAAGAAAAAAGGGCCATAACTCTTGAAAATATATGCGAAACTCGGAGAAACTTCACGCTGCACAACTACAGGGCACTGACCACACATCCTGCAAGTTTCATAATTGTCCATACAATATTAACCGAGATCCAGCCCGGACAAGTCCCAATTCACGGAGAAATCAGGAACAAAGGGCCATAACTCTTGAAAATATAAGCGAAACGTGGAGAAACTTTACGCTGCACAACTGTGGGTCAATGACCACATATCATGCAAATTTCATACTTGTCCATACAATATTAACCAAGATCCAGCCCGGACAAGTCCCATTCACAGAGATTTCAGAAAAAGGGCCATAACTCTTGAAAATCATACCGGAACTCGGAAAAACTATGAGCCACTGGCCACATTCCATGCAAGTTTCAATCCTGTCCATCAAATATTAACCGAGATATTGCCCGGACAAGAAATTCGGACGGACAGACGGACGGACAGACGAACAGACGGACGGACAAAGCGATCGCTATATGCCCCCCCCTCTAGTTAGAGGGGGGGCATAATTATTTGACTGTTTTAATGAAGAAATGGGATTGTTTCAAAATACAAGATAGTTTAGAAATGCAATGTAAACAGTGTGAAATATGGTATATATGTGTACATCATGTCATGAAGGTTGCCAAAAATAAGCAAAAACTGTGTAGCCATTGCTACTCTTATGCCAAATGTTTGTTGGTGAAAATCCATTTCTGTCCAATTCTGCTATGTTACTTTGCAATCGTCTGGACAATTTGACCGTCACCCAATTTTGGCACACATGTGCTCAGTTCAATCTTAGCCTGTACGAAGGGCTATGTGTCAACTGTGACAGTTGTTTTGAATGTAATGAACATGGAGGGGTTGAAGAATTCTATAGTCAAAGGCCTTCATCTGAAGACTCAAGTTTTGACTTCAGCTTTCAAGCAGATTAAAGGAGAAAATATACAAATATTGACATGACAGACTGGATACAAAGACGTGGTTGTTAGAATGAGTAATACCAGAGTGCCGCCCATACAGGGATCCGTGACCAGTCCCACTGGATCAAGTCCAAATAGTCAGGTTCACTGTAGGTAAATAGATAAATTATTGCCCAAAAAGCACAAACTGCAAACAGCTTTCCAAACGATCTTTGAACCGCCATGGGAACACTGCCAAACACCAACTTGAGTGGGCCCTGAAAATCGACACAAGTACGTCAACTACAAGTCGGTGAGAAAAACTTCGAACGAAGCTTTCCTCCAGAGGCCATATTGATCCTGATTCATCAAGTTCTAGCTTTACACCAAATTGAACAGCACGCTTTCGCAACATTTGATTTGATAATGTGTCCATTAGAGCAGAGAGAGTTCAAGTGGATGATGTAAATACACCATACAGCATACACCATACACCATACAGCTGACCAAATCTCATTCAATTACCCACAAATCCAATCAACTCTAACATCATGATCAGGCAGTGAGAATCATCAAATTACAGTGTTAACCTACAAATAAAATGCTGCATTCATTCGTACCAGTAAAAATAGAGCAAAACAGATCAATACCTGGAATGTTATTTTTTGAAATAGAATTCTTGCACACTGTATATCTTCCCAAATAGCCAGAATTCTCTTGATCCCGTTATCTTTTTAATTATTTTGTTACAACATTTGAATAAAAAGTCATTCGGCATCAGTTCTTACATTTCCTAAAATCCATTAATCATGAATGAAGTGCTAAATACTATTACAATAGCAACATGATAAGACAGCAACAACTCTCACAAAATCAAGTTGGATCTGCTGCATAACAGAAAGCCAAAACAATACTCAACATGGTGAATGCCACAACAATACTCAACATGGTGAATGCCACAATACTCAACATGGTGAATGCCAAAACAATACTCAACATGGTGAATGCCACAACAATACTCAACATGGTGAATGCCACAACAATACTCAACCTGGTGAAAGCCACAACAATACTCAACATGGTGAATCCCACAACAATACTCAACATGGTGAATGCCACAACAATACTCAACATGGTGAATGCCACAATACTCAACATAGTGAATGCCACAACAATACTCATCCTGGTGAAAGCCACAACAATACTCAACATGGTGAAAGCCACAACAATACTCAACATGGTGAAAGCCACAACGATACTCAACATGGTGAATGCCACAACAATACTCAACCTGGTGAAAGCCACAACAATACTCAACATGGTGAAAGCCACAACAATACTCAACGTGGTGAAAGCCACAATGATACTCAACATGGTGAATGCCACAACAATACTCAACCTGGTGAAAGCCACAACAATACTCAACATGGTGAAAGCCACAACAATACTCAACATGGTGGATGCCACAACAATACTCAACATGGTCAAAGCCACAACAAGAATCAACGTGGTGAAAGCCACAATACTCAACATGGTGAAAGCCCCAACAAGACTCAACATGGTGAAAGCCCCAACAAGACTCAACATGGTGAAAGCCACAACAATACTCAACATGGTGAATGCCCCAACAATACTCAACATGGTGAGAGCCACAACAAGCCTCAACATAATGAAAGCCACAACAAGGTTCGATGTGGTGAATGCCACAACAATATTCAACCTGGTGAAAGCCATAACAATACTCAACATGGTGAATGCCACAACAATACTCAACCTGGTGAAAGCCACAACAATACTCAACATGGTGAATGCCACAACAATACTCAACATGGTGAATGCCACAACAATACTCAACATGGTGAATGCCACAACAATACTCAACATGGTGAATGCCACAACAATACTCAACATGGTGAATGCCACAACAATACTCAACCTGGTGAAAGCCACAACAATACTCAACATGGTGAAAGCCACAACAATACTCAACATGGTGAAAGCCACAACAATACTCAACATGGTGAATGCCACAACAATACTCAACCTGGTGAAAGCCACAACAATACTCAACATGGTGAATGCCACAACAATATTCAACCTGGTGAAAGCCACAACAATACTCAACATGGTGGATGCCATAACACTACTCAACATGGTGAAAGCCACAACAAGAATCAACATGGTGAAAGCCACAATACTCAACATGGGGAAAGCCCCAACAAGACTCAACATGGTGAAAGTCACAACAAGACTCAACATAATGAAAGCCACAACAAGGTTCGATATGGTGAATATGCATAGCATAATTACTGGCCTTGGTGGAACTGGATAGAATCAGTTCTCTTTATATTTCATCCACATGAAGTGAACCAATGCAAACTGACTGGTGTGAAGTATGTCGAGTGATCCCCTCCAGATTCTGTGATTTTACCTGCTCCGAACTTAGGGGTGATATGATAAGGGGGCGGCCAGTCAATAACCTACTCCTATGAAACGTTTAGCAATTTAGGTAATATGATTAAACATGGCGTTCAAAATCTTTCAGAATGTTTGTGTCCTATACTCCCATACCCAGAAACCCACAGATAGGGTCATATTCCTTTTTACATCTGGGAACCCCATAGCTGCCCAAGTCACCTCTTAGAACAAGCTGTCTGAGGAGCTGAGACCCTCAAATTTTTATCATGACCTGAGGTTTGCAATGAACATTTAGGCTTAGAATCGGATTCAACTTGATGCAAGGTCAGGGTCGCATGTCAATTTATCACTCGCACTTAAAGAGAATTGATCTGTTCCATCAAGACAGGCCTTGTTTGTCCATCAAAATGCATGGGAATCCATCCAGATTCTCGTAATTCTGCACACCGACAATCTACGTGAAGTAAAGGTTATTATTCTTATACATTTTGCACAATTTATGAGAATCAAACTTGATTTCAATTTTCAGGGAATCAGATTTCTGAATTCCTGCGGAAAAACAAGCCCTGCAAGGCTAGGAGGCTAGTTAACAGAGATATGCCTTATAATAGACTTGATGTATGAAGATGAGTGGAAGAGAAACTGAGAAGATAGTGCACATCTTTCACATACCAAACTTCAACTGTACCGGTATTCACAGATACACCACTAGAGGCAAAATACAGTGTTATTGGGTCAACCGTGTTTGAACAAAGTTCAGTTAAGGAAAAAAATTTGGAACTGGATACATGATTTATCTCATCTGCACAAGTTCAGGTAATCCCTAAATCCTCACAGGGGTTTACCTGGACCTTTTTGGAGATTCGGATGAGTACTCGAAACATTGCGTCTATTACACAATCTTGTACATTTCATCCCCAGTGGTTGTTTTGAATTAGCGCGTCGGTATCTGAAACCTGCAGTTTTTGCTTTGACACCCGATGTCTATTTCAAACGTAGTCTAGCAGGCGATGAAATCAAACCAGTCAAAACTCAAACCTCACTGCGGATTGGCCCGAAGAGATGCTTCAGAGCGCTTACTGATTGCCTTGGTTTAGTGGAAACTTTTATATACCGGTAACTTTTTATATCCAGAACTGCTATCGGTAACTACCCAAGCCAGTGTATCGATCGTAACCTATCAATTGATACACTGGCTCACGAGGATGGATTTATCTATACAACCATCTGATGACACATCAAACTGTACTTACAGGCTACTCTTCCATCTCATACTTTTTTATATGCAGAAAAAATCCTTGTGCATCTGATAAAACAATCCCTACAGTCTATGCAGGTTCATTCTCTATTGTATGTCCCACAGAGATGTTTTTGAGGCAGATCAGTGCTGATGGGGTGATTCACCAGAGACCAGTGGGGTGAACTGTTGGCAGCATAAAATTTGTAACAACAGGAGATTCTTTTAAAATGGAAGAAAGGTGTATTTATGAAGACAGCTGACTAGTAGGTGAAGGGAATTTAACAGCCTGCAGAACAGAGAAAGGGAATTCTATAGTAAGACAAACATAATCTGAGAATGATAAATTGGGAATCGACTTCCGATTTAATTTTTTTATAAAGGAAACGTGTATTGATGTGTGACTCCTATCTTAAATTAGTGGTTCGTATTTTTCATCTTCTTCTCATGCCTACATCCTGGGGCATATGTTTAACTATGGATAACTGGTGTTAAGGACTCGAGGCCTGGGGTAGCGCCTGATACTAGACACCCTCGTGCATTCTGTCTCATTTCATCACAACCACTTCACATACATATATATGTTTTATATGGTTGGAAAGATCACGATTCGGGCGTTCCAAATAAAGTAAAAATTTAATTCTTACGTTTATTTCACCGGTTTTGTAGCAGTTAGAAAACAGTTATTTCAAAAAAATAATGTCTTTTTTTATATCGCTAATTTCACCTATTACTTTACAAGTAACGAGTCCAAGATTTTGCATGGTGATAATAAACCTTTCAAACCAAACAAGTGTGTCTCAGTTTTTTTTTTGAACTCTTAGAAAAAGTTTGAGAGCGTTGTAAAGTTTATTTTTTGAAACAAAATGAAAGTCTATTTCAAGTTCAAATAACTTCAAAACAAAGCAACATTTTGAAAAACTGAGACACATTCGTTCGGACTGTAATGTATATATTATGCTCCCCAAAAATTGACATGATCGGATGAAAAATAGAGAAGTTATTAGCAAGTATGTATGTACCAGCTGTGTAAAAAAATATGTCGGATATAGATCGTAAACAAAAATAATCTACTTTTTAGATGATATTCTGTAATTATTATCCGCTACTTCATGATAATGACACAATATTCTCACACAACATATAGGGATTATAGACCAAACGTTCTTTAATCACTTTGGAACAATATATTTTGAGAAAGTGTAGAAAACCAGTCACGAAGATGAATTTTTATGCTGGAATATATGCCCTGTTGGTCAGTTTTCACGCCTTCCGAAATCCCTCACCGCGGGTGATTGAGTAGACGTCGAGCATTCTATAGAAGGCTTACAGAGATGTGATTTGCGGCAATTGGACATTCATGGATTTAATTGCCGACTGAAAAAGGTCTAGCTCAAGGAAAGAGAACAAAACAGTAACTGGTCAGTCCACAGACCTCAAACGGGGAAAAACTGACGGCGGCCATTTCCGGTGTGGAGTTAAAAAACCTTACTATTATCGCGAAAGTATACAATTTGCGGGAAAAATGTTTGCCTTTTTTATAATATAATTATATGTACGATGGTGAATACGTATTTATTTTGAATGGATACCTCACTTTCTACATTTGCCGCATGTATAATGCGATAATGCAGTATGAAGCAATACTGAATCGGAGGTATATATGACCGAACAGCAGGAGTCGTGTAATATTGTTTATCAAAGTTTCTTTTTGCCTGCATGCGTGTCCTACTAATCTTGTAACGTTTTCTCCCCATGATTGTGTTGGCAAGTAAGATATGTTGATAGAATGTCAAGTGAGATATTATGAAAAACATTACGCAGATTCGCAATATATATATCTGCATATATCACATGCTTTCCGGAAATGGAGCAGTGTGTTTGTATTTTTTTATTTTGTCATGTGGCGCGAAAACACTGAGATAGACCATATAATTTCCTGTTCAATATTTTGTAAACGATGGCGGCTTTGGCATGAATGTAGTAGAAAAACAACTAATTATAATAAATGAGCCCAGCGTGCGAATTGTGTGTATTGCAGTGACAAGTAATTAGCCAAGGTGCGAAGTCACAGCAGGCGATAACACCGACCGTGAGTAATGCGCGCTAATCCCCACAGCCCAGAGTTCTTCCACAGGCAGTGAATTTTTGAGAGCTAAAATTTCACATTTGCAAACATGTTTTAAGGAAAATAACAGAAACACTTGATAGGTTTTTTCTTCAACTTTTGAAATATGCAAAGAAAAAAATATCGATAGTTTGAGCCTATTCCCCGGGCCTCGAGTCCTTAATAGAGTAAATATGCATTCAATTATCCTACTTCTCCCAAGACAACCACTATGTTCGGCAACTTTAATTTGATTATACTCCAGATTCATGTATCATTGATTAAAAATATCCCCTATATTGTGGGCAAGGAAGGAGAGGAAAAGTACAAGCCACAAATTTACACCGCTAGTCACGCATCCAAGCATCTGTCGCACAATGCCCCAGGGTAACCTTTGTCTAAGAATTAAATTGGAAAATGTTGATTCAAATTGCCTGGCATACCTGAGAAATGCTAATTTAATATCTCTTGACAAGTTTGAGAAAGCATTTTTCACATCAGTTTCTCCAAAATACTTCCATTTCGAAAAAAAAGAAAAGAAGTTTCAACACCTCTGATGATTATTTTTTCACCTCAGTTGGAAGTTATCACACCACACCTGACACCCTCATCACGTAGACATTTTAACTTGAGTACATTAACACACACATAATATTAATACAGGCCAGGTTTGCAAACCTCCAAATTGGCTTAGCATTGTTTGGTCATAAAGAGATCACAGACTTAAATATTACAGCTCTCTTCTGAATTCCTCCACAGTTCGCTTAAATTATTGATGGGATGAAGTTTAAGAGTGTAATCCTCTGGGCTGTCTGAAAATCCTGAATATATGAGAGAGTGAACTATTGGCAGAATAGAAGATCTCTCGCGCATCAACAAAATCTCCACGCTGAAGTCTGCAGGAAATGGCCAACATTTGCTTCTCGAAAGTTCAGCTCTTGAACCTCTTAATTTTCTCTGGAATGTTCTCTTCAACAGGGAATATACCCTACGATTTGATCACATCAAAAACATACTGAGAACTCGGTAACATTTCACCCCAATCTTCGTGTAAAACTGCATGAATATGTGTCAGGACTAGAGCGTTATACAATCAGTGTGGGTGATTGAATCAAAGGTGAGGTCCAAGGTGAAGCTATCAATGTGGACATACAGAGGTTTTATCACCAGGTTTGCGGTCATCTTAAATAGAGTACAGTGCAGTGGATGACAGGGACTGAGAATCTGTAGAAGGCTTCTACTGTATGTGCAGTACAAAGACTCTACACAAACAGTACACAAACTATTTATGTATTTATCTTTTTATTGATTAAATTTGGAACATTCCCATCTGGAAACATTTCAAAAACCCAAGATGATAAAAGCAGTCAAAAAGTATACTGTCTTCCACTTTAAAATTATTTAAGTATTTATCTTTTTATCGATTAAATTTGAAACATCCCCATCTCGAAAAAATTTCAAAAACCCAAGATGATAATAGCAGTCAAAAAGTATACTTCCACTCTAAAATAATTCTATAAATTTCACAACTATAATGAGTAATATTGATTTCCAATGCACTGTCTAACAAACAGGACATTTACACCATATCTGAAGCATGTGTTATGTTCATTTTAAATGTCATATGTGTACAGGGTTTCATAGAAGTCCAAATTTTTGCCACCGGATACTGAAAATTCAATATTTTTTTCACCCGAATTGAGTATTTTTACATTTTTGTCGCCGGCCGACAGACTTCTATTGAGTTTATTTCTAATTTTGCAACCGCCATAAGTAATGTATATAACAAATTTTCATACGACCATCAATGGAGCCTGTCAATACCGCTATGTATTTGAATTGTGAAAATAAAGCAACAAACAGATAATTTAACATCTTTAGTTTTATGGTCTTAATTTACCAAGGTCTAAGATTCCATCTATTTTCAGCACATTATGTCACATTGTGGATGTCAACAAGACAAGATTACACAAGGCAATTCAAATTAATTTTGAAAAATTACAAACTTAGTAATTTTGAATGAAATCGATGTATCAGTTCCTGGCTTGCAAATGATGTCCAATTTAAATATGCAAGTTTTGAAACGTTTCAGCTACGCTAATAATTAACAAGCGTTCTGAGAACCCCACCATCTCGCCTTGCGGGGTCATCCGCCAAAGGTGCAGCAGTATTGAAAGCATACATGTAGAGCAAACAATAAGGTCTGGAATAAGTGATGCGGTACAGACAATAATGTCTGGAATAGATTATCTGGTACAGACAATAACATCAGTCCCATGTGGGATTACTGGCAAAAGTTAATCCCATGTAGGATGGATAGGTCAGTGCAGTCGGATTACTGGTACATAGGGCATTCCAGTGTGAGATTACTGCTGGGTGGACCAGTCCCATGTTATTACTGATGGATAGTCCTCTGTGGGATTACTGCTGGATAGTCCAGTCCCAAGTGGGATTACTACCATCACCATCATGGTATGGATGGTAGTGATGGTATGGATGGTAGTGATGGTATGGATGGTGATGGTATGGATGGTAGTGATGGTATGGATGGTAGTGATGGTAGGAATGGTAGATGGTAGTGATGGTATGGATAGTAGTGATGGTATAGATAGTAGTGATGGTATGGATGGTAGTATGGTATAGATGGCATGGATGGTAGTGATGGTAGAAATGGTAGTGATGGTATGGATGGTAGTGATGGTATAGATGGTAGTGATGGTATGGATGGTAGTGATGGCATGGATGGTAGTGATGGTAGGAATGGTAGTGATGGTAGGAATGGTAGTGATGGTATGGATAGTAGTGATGGTATAGATGGTAGTGATGGTATGGATGGTAGTGATGGCATGGATGGTAGTGATGGTAGAAATGGTAGTGATGGTATGGATGGTAGTGATGGTATAGATGGTAGTGATGGTATGGATGGTAGTGATGGCATGGATGATAGTGATGGTATGGATGGTAGTGATGGTATGGATGGTAGTGATGGCATGGATGGTAGTGATGGTAGGAATGGTAGTGATGGTATGGATGGTAGTGATGGTATAGATGGTAGTGATGGTATGGATGGTAGTGATGGCATGGATGGTAGTGATGGTAGGAATGGTATGATGGTATGGATGGTAGTGATGGTATGGATGGTAGTGATGGTATGGATGGTAGTGATGGTAGGAATGGTAGTTATGGTATGGATGGTAGTGATGGCATGGACGGTAGTGATGGTAGTGATGGTAGGAATGGTATGGATGATAGGAATGGTAGTGATGGTATGGATGGTAGTGATGGTATGGATGGTAGTGAAGGTAGGAATGGTATGGATGGTAGTGATGGTATGGATGGTAGTGATGGTAGGAATGGTAGTGATGGTATGGATGGTATGGATGTGATGGCATGGATGGTAGTGAAGGTATGGATGGTAGTGATGGTATGGATGGTAGTGATGGTAGGAATGGTAGTTATGGTATGGACGGTAGTGATGGTATGGATGGTAGTGATGGTATGGAAGGTAGGATGGCATAGATGGTAGTGATGGTATGGATGGTAGTGATGGTATGGATGGTAGTGATGGTATGGATGGTAGTGATGGTAGGAATGGTATGGATGGTAGTGATGGTATGGACGATAGTGATGGCATGGATGGTAGTGATGGTAGGAATGGTAGTGATGGCATGGATGGTAGTGATGGTAGGAATGGTAGTTATGGTATGGATGGTAGTGATGGTATGGATGGTAGTGATGGTAGTTATGGTATGGATGGTAGTGATGGTAGGAATGGTAGTGATGGTATGGATGGTAGTGATGGTATAGATGGCAGTGATGGCATGGATGGTAGTGATGGCATGGATGGTAGTGATGGTAGGAATGGTAGTGATGGTATGGATGGTAGTGATGGTATGGATGGTAGTGATGGTAGGAATGGTAGTTATGGTATGGATGGTAGTGATGGCATGGATGATAGTGATGGTATGGATGGTAGGATGGCATGGATGGTAGTGATGGTATGGATGGTAGTGATGGTATGGATGGTAGTGATGGTATGGATGGTAGTGATGGTATAGATGGTATAGATGGTAGTGATGGTAGTGATGGCATGGATGGTAGTGATGGTAGGGATGGTAGTGATGGTATGGATGGTAGTGATGGTATGGATGGTAGTGATGGTAGGAATGGTAGTGATGGTAGGAATGGTAGTGATGGTATGGATGGTAGTGATGGTATGGATGGTAGTGATGGTATGGATGGTAGTGATGGTAGGAATGGTATGGATGATAGGAATGGTAGTGATGGTATGGATGGTAGTGATGGTATGGATGGCAGTGAAGGTAGGAATGGTATGGATGGTAGTGATGGTATGGATGGTAGTGATGGTAGGAATGGTATGGATGGTATGGATGTGATGGTATGGATGGTAGTGAAGGCATGGATGGTAGTGATG